>QVTF01005710.1:0-28444 GCA_003573665.1 Oxygymnocypris stewartii | reverse complement strand
GCAATGCAGAAGACAGCATTTCATGAGTTTGAGCTTTTTTGCAGAAAAAGTCATTTTAGAGCTTAATGCACAAAATCACTTCTTTAGCTCTAAGAACACCAATTCTGTGTTTAGTGCAACTAAGCAAATAAGAGAATGTGAGGCCACAGATGCTCAAAAACGTCTTTCTCAGTCAGAAAAAGTTGCTAAATGTAATTTTAAGAGAGCAAAGCTCAACTACATGAAAAATGTTTCTTTCTAATGAAATGAACTGTTTTTTGCAATGCAGAAGTAAGCATTTCATGAGTTTGAGCTTTTTTGCAGAAAAGGTCATTTTAGAGCTTAAATGCACAAAATCACTCTTTAGAGCTTCTAAGAACACCTGAGACAGATTTACATGAGTTTGAGCTTTTTTGCAGAAAAAGTCATTTTAGAGCTTAAATGCACAAAATCACTTCTTTACAGCTCCTAAGAACACCAATTCTGTGTTTAGTGCAACTAAGCAAATAATGAGAATGAGGCCACAGATCTCAAAAAGTCTTTCTCAGTCAGAAAAAGTTGCTAAATGTAATTTTAAGAGCAAAGCTCAACTACATGAAAAATGTTTCTTTCTAATGAAATGAACTGTTTTTTGCAATGCAGAAGACAGCATTTCATGAGTTTGAGCTTTTTTGCAGAAAAGTCATTTTAGAGCTTAAATGCACAAAATCACTTCTTTACAGCTCCTAAGAACACCAATTCTGTGTTTAGTGCAACTAAGCAAATTAAGAGAATGTGAGGCCACAGATGCTCAAAAACGTCTTTCTCAGTCAGAAAAAGTTGCTAAATGTAATTTTAAGAGCAAAGCTCAACTACATGAAAATGTTTCTTTCTAATGAAATGAACTGTTTTTTGCAATGCAGAAGACATTTCATGAGTTTGAGCTTTTTTGCAGAAAAGGTCATTTTAGAGCTTAAATGCACAAAATCACTTCTTTAGAGCTTCTAAGAACACCTGAGACAGATTTACATGAGTTTGAGCTTTTTTGCAGAAAAAGTCATTTTAGAGCTTAAATGCACAAAATCACTTCTTTACAGCTCCTAAGAACACCAATTCTGTGTTTAGTGCAACTAAGCAAATAATGAGAATGTGAGGCCACAGATGCTCAAAAATGTCTTTCTCAGTCAGAAAAAGTTGCTAAATGTAATTTTAAGAGCAAAGCTCAACTACATGAAAAATGTTTCTTTCTAATGAAATGAACTGTTTTTTGCAATGCAGAAGACAGCATTTCATGAGTTTGAGCTTTTTTGCAGAAAAGGTCATTTTAGAGCTTAAATGCACAAAATCACTTCTTTACAGCTCCTAAGAACACCAATTCTGTGTTTAGTGCAACTAAGCAAATTAAGAGAATGTGAGGCCACAGATGCTCAAAAACGTCTTTCTCAGTCAGAAAAAGTTGCTAAATGTAATTTTAAGAGCAAAGCTCAACTACATGAAAAATGTTTCTTTCTAATGAAATGAACTGTTTTTGCAATGCAGAAGACAGCATTTCATGAGTTTGAGCTTTTTTGCAGAAAAAGTCATTTTAGAGCTTAAATGCACAAAATCACTTCTTTACAGCTCCTAAGAACACCAATTCTGTGTTTAGTGCAACTAAGCAAATTAAGAGAATGTGAGGCCACAGATGCTCAAAAACGTCTTTCTCAGTCAGAAAAAGTTGCTAATGTAATTTTAAGAGCAAAGCTCAACTACATGAAAAATGTTTCTTTCTAATGAAATGAACTGTTTTTTGCAATGCAGAAGACAGCATTTCATGAGTTTGAGCTTTTTTGCAGAAAAAGTCATTTTAGAGCTTAAATGCACAAAATCACTTCTTTACAGCTCCTAAGAACACCAATTCTGTGTTTAGTGCAACTAAGCAAATAATGAGAATGTGAGGCCACAGATGCTCAAAAATGTCTTTCTCAGTCAGAAAAAGTTGCTAAATGTAATTTTAAGAGCAAAGCTCAACTACATGAAAAATGTTTCTTTCTAATGAAATGAACTGTTTTTTGCAATGCAGAAGTAAGCATTTCATGAGTTTGAGCTTTTTTGCAGAAAAGGTCATTTTAGAGCTTAAATGCACAAAATCACTTCTTTAGAGCTTCTAAGAACACCTGCAGATTTACATGAGTTTGAGCTTTTTTGCAGAAAAGTCATTTTAGAGCTTAAATGCACAAAATCACTTCTTTACAGCTCCTAAGAACACCAATTCTGTGTTTAGTGCAACTAAGCAAATAAGAGAATGTGAGGCCACAGATGCTCAAAAACGTCTTTCTCAGTCAGAAAAAGTTGCTAAATGTAATTTTAAGAGCAAAGCTCAACTACATGAAAAATGTTTCTTTCTAATGAAATGAACTGTTTTTTGCAATGCAGAAGACAGCATTTCATGAGTTTGAGCTTTTTTGCAGAAAAGTCATTTTAGAGCTTAAATGCACAAAATCACTTCTTTACAGCTCCTAAGAACACCAATTCTGTGTTTAGTGCAACTAAGCAAATTAAGAGAATGTGAGGCCACAGATGCTCAAAAACGTCTTTCTCAGTCAGAAAAAGTTGCTAAATGTAATTTTAAGAGCAAAGCTCAACTACATGAAAAATGTTTCTTTCTAATGAAATGAACAAATTTTTGCAATGCAGAAGACAGCATTTCATGAGTTTGAGCTTTTTTGCAGAAAAAGTCATTTTAGAGCTTAAATGCACAAAATCACTTCTTTAGAGCTTCTAAGAACACCAATTCTGTGTTTAGTGCAACTAAGCAAATAATGAGAATGTGAGGCCACAGATGCTCAAAAACGTCTTTCTCAGTCAGAAAAAGTTGCTAAATGTAATTTTAAGAGCAAAGCTCAACTACATGAAAAATGTTTCTTTCTAATGAAATGAACTGTTTTTTGCAATGCAGAAGTAAGCATTTCATGAGTTTGAGCTTTTTTGCAGAAAAGGTCATTTTAGAGCTTAAATGCACAAAATCACTTCTTTAGAGCTTCTAAGAACACCTGAGACAGATTTACATGAGTTTGAGCTTTTTTGCAGAAAAAGTCATTTTAGAGCTTAAATGCACAAAATCACTTCTTTACAGCTCCTAAGAACACCAATTCTGTGTTTAGTGCAACTAAGCAAATAATGAGAATGTGAGGCCACAGATGCTCAAAAATGTCTTTCTCAGTCAGAAAAAGTTGCTAAATGTAATTTTAAGAGCAAAGCTCAACTACATGAAAAATGTTTCTTCTAATGAAATGAACTGTTTTTTGCAATGCAGAAGACAGCATTTCATGAGTTTGAGCTTTTTTGCAGAAAAGGTCATTTTAGAGCTTAAATGCACAAAATCACTTCTTTACAGCTCCTAAGAACACCAATTCTGTGTTTAGTGCAACTAAGCAAATTAAGAGAATGTGAGGCCACAGATGCTCAAAAACGTCTTTCTCAGTCAGAAAAAGTTGCTAAATGTAATTTTAAGAGCAAAGCTCAACTACATGAAAAATGTTTCTTTCTAATGAAATGAACTGTTTTTTGCAATGCAGAAGACAGCATTTCATGAGTTTGAGCTTTTTTGCAGAAAAAGTCATTTTAGAGCTTAAATGCACAAAATCACTTCTTTACAGCTCCTAAGAACACCAATTCTGTGTTTAGTGCAACTAAGCAAATTAAGAGAATGTGAGGCCACAGATGCTCAAAAACGTCTTTCTCAGTCAGAAAAAGTTGCTAAATGTAATTTTAAGAGCAAAGCTCAACTACATGAAAAATGTTTCTTTCTAATGAAATGAACTGTTTTTGCAATGCAGAAGACAGCATTTCATGAGTTTGAGCTTTTTTGCAGAAAAAGTCATTTTAGAGCTTAAATGCACAAAATCACTTCTTTAGAGCTTCTAAGAACACCAATTCTGTGTTTAGTGCAACTAAGCAAATAATGAGAATGTGAGGCCACAGATGCTCAAAAACGTCTTTCTCAGTCAGAAAAAGTTGCTAAATGTAATTTTAAGAGCAAAGCTCAACTACATGAAAAATGTTTCTTTCTAATGAAATGAACTGTTTTTTGCAATGCAGAAGTAAGCATTTCATGAGTTTGAGCTTTTTTGCAGAAAAGGTCATTTTAGAGCTTAAATGCACAAAATCACTTCTTTAGAGCTTCTAAGAACACCTGAGACAGATTTACATGAGTTTGAGCTTTTTTGCAGAAAAAGTCATTTTAGAGCTTAAATGCACAAAATCACTTCTTTACAGCTCCTAAGAACACCAATTCTGTGTTTAGTGCAACTAAGCAAATAATGAGAATGTGAGGCCACAGATGCTCAAAAATGTCTTTCTCAGTCAGAAAAAGTTGCTAAATGTAATTTTAAGAGCAAAGCTCAACTACATGAAAAATGTTTCTTTCTAATGAAATGAACTGTTTTTTGCAATGCAGAAGACAGCATTTCATGAGTTTGAGCTTTTTTGCAGAAAAGGTCATTTTAGAGCTTAAATGCACAAAATCACTTCTTTACAGCTCCTAAGAACACCAATTCTGTGTTTAGTGCAACTAAGCAAATTAAGAGAATGTGAGGCCACAGATGCTCAAAAACGTCTTTCTCAGTCAGAAAAAGTTGCTAAATGTAATTTTAAGAGCAAAGCTCAACTACATGAAAAATGTTTCTTTCTAATGAAATGAACTGTTTTTTGCAATGCAGAAGACAGCATTTCATGAGTTTGAGCTTTTTTGCAGAAAAGTCATTTTAGAGCTTAAATGCACAAAATCACTTCTTTACAGCTCCTAAGAACACCAATTCTGTGTTTAGTGCAACTAAGCAAATTAAGAGAATGTGAGGCCACAGATGCTCAAAAACGTCTTTCTCAGTCAGAAAAAGTTGCTAAATGTAATTTTAAGAGCAAAGCTCAACTACATGAAAAATGTTTCTTTCTAATGAAATGAACTGTTTTTTGCAATGCAGAAGACAGCATTTCATGAGTTTGAGCTTTTTTGCAGAAAAGTCATTTTAGAGCTTAAATGCACAAAATCACTTCTTTAGCTTCTAAGAACACCAATTCTGTGTTTAGTGCAACTAAGCAAATTAAGAGAATGTGAGGCCACAGATGCTCAAAAACGTCTTTCTCAGTCAGAAAAAGTTGCTAAATGTAATTTTAAGAGCAAAGCTCAACTACATGAAAAATGTTTCTTTCTAATGAAATGAACTGTTTTTTGCAATGCAGAAGCATTTCATGAGTTTGAGCTTTTTTGCAGAAAAGGTCATTTTAGAGCTTAAATGCACAAAATCACTTCTTTAGAGCTTCTAAGAACACCTGAGACAGATTTACATGAGTTTGAGCTTTTTGCAGAAAAAGTCATTTTAGAGCTTAAATGCACAAAATCACTTCTTTACAGCTCCTAAGAACACCAATTCTGTGTTTAGTGCAACTAAGCAAATAATGAGAATGTGAGGCCACAGATGCTCAAAAATGTCTTTCTCAGTCAGAAAAAGTTGCTAAATGTAATTTTAAGAGCAAAGCTCAACTACATGAAAAATGTTTCTTTCTAATGAAATGAACTGTTTTTTGCAATGCAGAAGACAGCATTTCATGAGTTTGAGCTTTTTTGCAGAAAAGGTCATTTTAGAGCTTAAATGCACAAAATCACTTCTTTACAGCTCCTAAGAACACCAATTCTGTGTTTAGTGCAACTAAGCAAATTAAGAGAATGTGAGGCCACAGATGCTCAAAAACGTCTTTCTCAGTCAGAAAAAGTTGCTAAATGTAATTTTAAGAGCAAAGCTCAACTACATGAAAAATGTTTCTTTCTAATGAAATGAACTGTTTTTGCAATGCAGAAGACAGCATTTCATGAGTTTGAGCTTTTTTGCAGAAAAAGTCATTTTAGAGCTTAAATGCACAAAATCACTTCTTTACAGCTCCTAAGAACACCAATTCTGTGTTTAGTGCAACTAAGCAAATTAAGAGAATGTGAGGCCACAGATGCTCAAAAACGTCTTTCTCAGTCAGAAAAAGTTGCTAAATGTAATTTTAAGAGCAAAGCTCAACTACATGAAAAATGTTTCTTTCTAATGAAATGAACTGTTTTTTGCAATGCAGAAGACAGCATTTCATGAGTTTGAGCTTTTTTGCAGAAAAGGTCATTTTAGAGCTTAAATGCACAAAATCACTTCTTTAGAGCTTCTAAGAACACCTGAGACAGATTTACATGAGTTTGAGCTTTTTTGCAGAAAAGTCATTTAGAGCTTAAATGCACAAATCACTTCTTTACAGCTCCTAAGAACACCAATTCTGTGTTTAGTGCAACTAAGCAAATAATGAGAATGTGAGGCCACAGATGCTCAAAAACGTCTTTCTCAGTCAGAAAAAGTTGCTAAATGTAATTTTAAGAGCAAAGCTCAACTACATGAAAAATGTTTCTTTCTAATGAAATGAACTGTTTTTGCAATGCAGAAGACAGCATTTCATGAGTTTGAGCTTTTTTGCAGAAAAAGTCATTTTAGAGCTTAAATGCACAAAATCACTTCTTTACAGCTCTAAGAACACCAATTCTGTGTTTAGTGCAACTAAGCAAATTAAGAGAATGTGAGGCCACAGATGCTCAAAACGTCTTTCTCAGTCAGAAAAAGTTGCTAAATGTAATTTTAAGAGCAAAGCTCAACTACATGAAAAATGTTTCTTTCTAATGAAATGAACTGTTTTTTGCAATGCAGAAGAAGCATTTCATGAGTTTGAGCTTTTTTGCAGAAAAGGTCATTTTAGAGCTTAAATGCACAAAATCATTCTTTAGAGCTTCTAAGAACACCTGAGACAGATTTACATGAGTTTGAGCTTTTTTGCAGAAGTCATTTTAGAGCTTAAATGCACAAAATCACTTCTTTACAGCTCCTAAGAACACCAATTCTGTGTTTAGTGCAACTAAGCAAATAATGAGAATGTGAGGCCACAGATGCTCAAAATGTCTTTCTCAGTCAGAAAAAGTTGCTAAATGTAATTTTAAGAGCAAAGCTCAACTACATGAAAAATGTTTCTTTCTAATGAAATGAACTGTTTTTTGCAATGCAGAAGACAGCATTTCATGAGTTTGAGCTTTTTTGCAGAAAAGTCATTTTAGAGCTTAAATGCACAAAATCACTTCTTTACAGCTCCTAAGAACACCAATTCTGTGTTTAGTGCAACTAAGCAAATTAAGAGAATGTGAGGCCACAGATGCTCAAAAACGTCTTTCTCAGTCAGAAAAAGTTGCTAAATGTAATTTTAAGAGCAAAGCTCAACTACATGAAAAATGTTTCTTTCTAATGAAATGAACTGTTTTTTCAATGCAGAAGACAGCATTTCATGAGTTTGAGCTTTTTTGCAGAAAAGTCATTTTAGAGCTTAAATGCACAAAATCACTTCTTTACAGCTCCGAACACCAATTCTGTGTTTAGTGCAACTAAGCAAATTAAGAGAATGTGAGGCCACAGATGCTCAAAAACGTCTTTCTCAGTCAGAAAAAGTTGCTAATGTAATTTTAAGAGCAAAGCTCAACTACATGAAAAATGTTTCTTTCTAATGAAATGAACTGTTTTTTGCAATGCAGAAGACAGCATTTCATGAGTTTGAGCTTTTTTGCAGAAAAGTCATTTTAGAGCTTAAATGCACAAAATCACTTCTTTACAGCTCCTAAGAACACCAATTCTGTGTTTAGTGCAACTAAGCAAATAAGAGAATGTGAGGCCACAGATGCTCAAAAACGTCTTTCTCAGTCAGAAAAAGTTGCTAAATGTAATTTTAAGAGCAAAGCTCAACTACATGAAAAATGTTTCTTTCTAATGAAATGAACTGTTTTTTGCAATGCAGAAGTACAGCATTTCATGAGTTTGAGCTTTTTTGCAGAAAAGGTCATTTTAGAGCTTAAATGCACAAAATCACTTCTTTAGCTTCTAAGAACACCTGAGACAGATTTACATGAGTTTGAGCTTTTTGCAGAAAAGTCATTTTAGAGCTTAAATGCACAATCACTTCTTTACAGCTCCTAAGAACACCAATTCTGTGTTTAGTGCAACTAAGCAAATAAGAGAATGTGAGGCCACAGATGCTCAAAAAGTCTTTCTCAGTCAGAAAAAGTTGCTAAATGTAATTTTAAGAGCAAAGCTCAACTACATGAAAAATGTTTCTTTCTAATGAAATGAACTGTTTTTTGCAATGCAGAAGACAGCATTTCATGAGTTTGAGCTTTTTTGCAGAAAAGGTCATTTTAGAGCTTAAATGCACAAAATCACTTCTTTACAGCTCCTAAGAACACCAATTCTGTGTTTAGTGCAACTAAGCAAATTAAGAGAATGTGAGGCCACAGATGCTCAAAAACGTCTTTCTCAGTCAGAAAAAGTTGCTAAATGTAATTTTAAGAGCAAAGCTCAACTACATGAAAAATGTTTCTTTCTAATGAAATGAACTGTTTTTGCAATGCAGAAGACAGCATTTCATGAGTTTGAGCTTTTTTGCAGAAAAAGTCATTTTAGAGCTTAAATGCACAAAATCACTTCTTTACAGCTCTAAGAACACCAATTCTGTGTTTAGTGCAACTAAGCAAATAAAGAATGTGAGGCCACAGATGCTCAAAACGTCTTTCTCAGTCAGAAAAAGTTGCTAAATGTAATTTTAAGAGCAAAGCTCAACTACATGAAAAATGTTTCTTTCTAATGAAATGAACTGTTTTTTGCAATGCAGAAGTAGCATTTCATGAGTTTGAGCTTTTTTGCAGAAAAGGTCATTTTAGAGCTTAAATGCACAAAATCACTTCTTTAGAGCTTCTAAGAACACCTGAGACAGATTTACATGAGTTTGAGCTTTTTTGCAGAAAAAGTCATTTTAGAGCTTAAATGCACAAAATCACTTCTTTACAGCTCCTAGAACACCAATTCTGTGTTTAGTGCAACTAAGCAAATAATGAGAATGTGAGGCCACAGATGCTCAAAAATGTCTTTCTCAGTCAGAAAAAGTTGCTAAATGTAATTTTAAGAGCAAAGCTCAACTACATGAAAATGTTTCTTTCTAATGAAATGAACTGTTTTTTGCAATGCAGAAGATAGCATTTCATGAGTTTGAGCTTTTTTGCAGAAAAGGTCATTTTAGAGCTTAAATGCACAAAATCACTTCTTTACAGCTCCTAAGAACACCAATTCTGTGTTTAGTGCAACTAAGCAAATTAAGAGAATGTGAGGCCACAGATGCTCAAAAACGTCTTTCTCAGTCAGAAAAAGTTGCTAAATGTAATTTTAAGAGCAAAGCTCAACTACATGAAAAATGTTTCTTTCTAATGAAATGAACTGTTTTTTGCAATGCAGAAGACAGCATTTCATGAGTTTGAGCTTTTTTGCAGAAAAGTCATTTTAGAGCTTAAATGCACAAAATCACTTCTTTACAGCTCCTAAGAACACCAATTCTGTGTTTAGTGCAACTAAGCAAATTAAGAGAATGTGAGGCCACAGATGCTCAAAAACGTCTTTCTCAGTCAGAAAAAGTTGCTAAATGTAATTTTAAGAGCAAAGCTCAACTACATGAAAAATGTTTCTTTCTAATGAAATGAACTGTTTTTGCAATGCAGAAGACAGCATTTCATGAGTTTGAGCTTTTTTGCAGAAAAAGTCATTTTAGAGCTTAAATGCACAAAATCACTTCTTTACAGCTCTAAGAACACCAATTCTGTGTTTAGTGCAACTAAGCAAATAAGAGAATGTGAGGCCACAGATGCTCAAAAACGTCTTTCTCAGTCAGAAAAAGTTGCTAAATGTAATTTTAAGAGCAAAGCTCAACTACATGAAAAATGTTTCTTTCTAATGAAATGAACTGTTTTTTGCAATGCAGAAGACAGCATTTCATGAGTTTGAGCTTTTTTGCAGAAAAAGTCATTTTAGAGCTTAAATGCACAAAATCACTTCTTTACAGCTCCTAAGAACACCAATTCTGTGTTTAGTGCAACTAAGCAAATTAAGAGAATGTGAGGCCACAGATGCTCAAAAACGTCTTTCTCAGTCAGAAAAAGTTGCTAAATGTAATTTTAAGAGCAAAGCTCAACTACATGAAAAATGTTTCTTTCTAATGAAATGAACTTTTTGCAATGCAGAAGACAGCATTTCATGAGTTTGAGCTTTTTTGCAGAAAAAGTCATTTTAGAGCTTAAATGCACAAAATCACTTCTTTAGAGCTTCTAAGAACACCAATTCTGTGTTTAGTGCAACTAAGCAAATAATGAGAATGTGAGGCCACAGATGCTCAAAACGTCTTTCTCAGTCAGAAAAAGTTGCTAAATGTAATTTTAAGAGCAAAGCTCAACTACATGAAAAATGTTTCTTTCTAATGAAATGAACTGTTTTTTGCAATGCAGAAGTAAGCATTTCATGAGTTTGAGCTTTTTTGCAGAAAAGGTCATTTTAGAGCTTAAATGCCAAAATCACTTCTTAGAGCTTCTAAGAACACCTGAGACAGATTTACATGAGTTTGAGCTTTTTTGCAGAAAAAGTCATTTTAGAGCTTAAATGCACAAATCACTTCTTTACAGCTCCTAAGAACACCAATTCTGTGTTTAGTGCAACTAAGCAAATAATGAGAATGTGAGGCCACAGATGCTCAAAAATGTCTTTCTCAGTCAGAAAAAGTTGCTAAATGTAATTTTAAGAGCAAAGCTCAACTACATGAAAAATGTTTCTTTCTAATGAAATGAACTGTTTTTTGCAATGCAGAAGACAGCATTTCATGAGTTTGAGCTTTTTTGCAGAAAAGGTCATTTTAGAGCTTAAATGCACAAAATCACTTCTTTACAGCTCCTAAGAACACCAATTCTGTGTTTAGTGCAACTAAGCAAATTAAGAGAATGTGAGGCCACAGATGCTCAAAAACGTCTTTCTCAGTCAGAAAAAGTTGCTAAATGTAATTTTAAGAGCAAAGCTCAACTACATGAAAAATGTTTCTTTCTAATGAAATGAACTGTTTTTTGCAATGCAGAAGACAGCATTTCATGAGTTTGAGCTTTTTTGCAGAAAAGTCATTTTAGAGCTTAAATGCACAAAATCACTTCTTTACAGCTCCTAAGAACACCAATTCTGTGTTTAGTGCAACTAAGCAAATTAAGAGAATGTGAGGCCACAGATGCTCAAAAACGTCTTTCTCAGTCAGAAAAAGTTGCTAAATGTAATTTTAAGAGCAAAGCTCAACTACATGAAAAATGTTTCTTTCTAATGAAATGAACTGTTTTTGCAATGCAGAAGACAGCATTTCATGAGTTTGAGCTTTTTGCAGAAAAAGTCATTTTAGAGCTTAAATGCACAAAATCACTTCTTTACAGCTCCTAAGAACACCAATTCTGTGTTTAGTGCAACTAAGCAAATAAGAGAATGTGAGGCCACAGATGCTCAAAAACGTCTTTCTCAGTCAGAAAAAGTTGCTAAATGTAATTTTAAGAGCAAAGCTCAACTACATGAAAAATGTTTCTTTCTAATGAAATGAACTGTTTTTTGCAATGCAGAAGTAAGCATTTCATGAGTTTGAGCTTTTTTGCAGAAAAGGTCATTTTAGAGCTTAAATGCACAAATCACTTCTTTAGAGCTTCTAAGAACACCTGAGACAGATTTACATGAGTTTGAGCTTTTTTGCAGAAAAGTCATTTTAGAGCTTAAATGCACAAAATCACTTCTTTACAGCTCCTAAGAACACCAATTCTGTGTTTAGTGCAACTAAGCAAATAATGAGAATGTGAGGCCACAGATGCTCAAAAATGTCTTTCTCAGTCAGAAAAAGTTGCTAAATGTAATTTTAAGAGCAAAGCTCAACTACATGAAAATGTTTCTTTCTAATGAAATGAACTGTTTTTGCAATGCAGAAGACAGCATTTCATGAGTTTGAGCTTTTTTGCAGAAAAGGTCATTTTAGAGCTTAAATGCACAAAATCACTTCTTTACAGCTCCTAAGAACACCAATTCTGTGTTTAGTGCAACTAAGCAAATTAAGAGAATGTGAGGCCACAGATGCTCAAAAACGTCTTTCTCAGTCAGAAAAAGTTGCTAAATGTAATTTTAAGAGCAAAGCTCAACTACATGAAAAATGTTTCTTTCTAATGAAATGAACTGTTTTTTGCAATGCAGAAGACAGCATTTCATGAGTTTGAGCTTTTTTGCAGAAAAGTCATTTTAGAGCTTAAATGCACAAAATCACTTCTTTACAGCTCCTAAGAACACCAATTCTGTGTTTAGTGCAACTAAGCAAATAAGAGAATGTGAGGCCACAGATGCTCAAAAAGTCTTTCTCAGTCAGAAAAAGTTGCTAAATGTAATTTTAAGAGCAAAGCTCAACTACATGAAAAATGTTTCTTTCTAATGAAATGAACTGTTTTTTGCAATGCAGAAGACAGCATTTCATGAGTTTGAGCTTTTTTGCAGAAAAGGTCATTTTAGAGCTTAAATGCACAAAATCACTTCTTTACAGCTCCTAAGAACACCAATTCTGTGTTTAGTGCAACTAAGCAAATTAAGAGAATGTGAGGCCACAGATGCTCAAAAACGTCTTTCTCAGTCAGAAAAAGTTGCTAAATGTAATTTTAAGAGCAAAGCTCAACTACATGAAAAATGTTTCTTTCTAATGAAATGAACTGTTTTTTGCAATGCAGAAGACAGCATTTCATGAGTTTGAGCTTTTTGCAGAAAAGTCATTTAGAGCTTAAATGCACAAAATCACTTCTTTACAGCTCCTAAGAACACCAATTCTGTGTTTAGTGCAACTAAGCAAATTAAGAGAATGTGAGGCCACAGATGCTCAAAAACGTCTTTCTCAGTCAGAAAAAGTTGCTAAATGTAATTTTAAGAGCAAAGCTCAACTACATGAAAAATGTTTCTTTCTAATGAAATGAACTGTTTTTGCAATGCAGAAGACAGCATTTCATGAGTTTGAGCTTTTTTGCAGAAAAGTCATTTTAGAGCTTAAATGCACAAAATCACTTCTTTAGCTTAAGAACACCAATTCTGTGTTTAGTGCAACTAAGCAAATAATGAGAATGTGAGGCCACAGATGCTCAAAAACGTCTTTCTCAGTCAGAAAAAGTTGCTAAATGTAATTTTAAGAGCAAAGCTCAACTACATGAAAAATGTTTCTTTCTAATGAAATGAACTGTTTTTTGCAATGCAGAAGTAAGCATTTCATGAGTTTGAGCTTTTTGCAGAAAAGGTCATTTTAGAGCTTAAATGCACAAAATCACTTCTTTAGAGCTTCTAAGAACACCTGAGACAGATTTACATGAGTTTGAGCTTTTTTGCAGAAAAAGTCATTTTAGAGCTTAAATGCACAAAATCACTTCTTTACAGCTCCTAAGAACACCAATTCTGTGTTTAGTGCAACTAAGCAAATAATGAGAATGTGAGGCCACAGATGCTCAAAAATGTCTTTCTCAGTCAGAAAAAGTTGCTAAATGTAATTTTAAGAGCAAAGCTCAACTACATGAAAAATGTTTCTTTCTAATGAAATGAACTGTTTTTTGCAATGCAGAAGACAGCATTTCATGAGTTTGAGCTTTTTTGCAGAAAAAGTCATTTTAGAGCTTAAATGCACAAAATCACTTCTTTACAGCTCCTAAGAACACCAATTCTGTGTTTAGTGCAACTAAGCAAATAATGAGAATGTGAGGCCACAGATGCTCAAAAACGTCTTTCTCAGTCAGAAAAAGTTGCTAAATGTAATTTTAAGAGCAAAGCTCAACTACATGAAAAATGTTTCTTTCTAATGAAATGAACTGTTTTTTGCAATGCAGAAGACAGCATTTCATGAGTTTGAGCTTTTTTGCAGAAAAGGTCATTTTAGAGCTTAAATGCACAAAATCACTTCTTTACAGCTCCTAAGAACACCAATTCTGTGTTTAGTGCAACTAAGCAAATTAAGAGAATGTGAGGCCACAGATGCTCAAAAACGTCTTTCTCAGTCAGAAAAAGTTGCTAAATGTAATTTTAAGAGCAAAGCTCAACTACATGAAAAATGTTTCTTTCTAATGAAATGAACTGTTTTTTGCAATGCAGAAGACAGCATTTCATGAGTTTGAGCTTTTTTGCAGAAAAAGTCATTTTAGAGCTTAAATGCACAAAATCACTTCTTTACAGCTCTAAGAACACCAATTCTGTGTTTAGTGCAACTAAGCAAATTAAGAGAATGTGAGGCCACAGATGCTCAAAAACGTCTTTCTCAGTCAGAAAAAGTTGCTAAATGTAATTTTAAGAGCAAAGCTCAACTACATGAAAAATGTTCTTTCTAATGAAATGAACTGTTTTTTGCAATGCAGAAGTAAGCATTTCATGAGTTTGAGCTTTTTTGCAGAAAAGGTCATTTTAGAGCTTAAATGCACAAAATCACTTCTTTAGAGCTTCTAAGAACACCTGAGACAGATTTACATGAGTTTGAGCTTTTTTGCAGAAAAAGTCATTTTAGAGCTTAAATGCACAAAATCACTTCTTTACAGCTCCTAAGAACACCAATTCTGTGTTTAGTGCAACTAAGCAAATAATGAGAATGTGAGGCCACAGATGCTCAAAAATGTCTTTCTCAGTCAGAAAAAGTTGCTAAATGTAATTTTAAGAGCAAA
This sequence comes from Oxygymnocypris stewartii, assembly GCA_003573665.1. NCBI lineage: Eukaryota > Metazoa > Chordata > Actinopteri > Cypriniformes > Cyprinidae > Oxygymnocypris > Oxygymnocypris stewartii. The sequence goes on along the minus strand of QVTF01005710.1, from coordinate 13,890 downwards.
GCTCAACTACATGAAAAAGTTTCTTTCTAATGAAATGAACTGTTTTTTGCAATGCAGAAGACAGCATTTATGAGTTTGAGCTTTTTTGCAGAAAAGGTCATTTTAGAGCTTAAATGCACAAAATCACTTCTTTAGAGCTCCTAAGAACCAATTCTGTGTTTAGTGCAAATTAAGAGAATGTGAGGCCACAATGCTCAAAAGTCTTTCTCAGTCAGAAAAAGTTGCTAAATGTAATTTTAAGAGCAAAGCTCAACTACATGAAAAATGTTTCTTTCTAATGAAATGAACTGTTTTTGCAATGCAGAAGACAGCATTTCATGAGTTTGAGCTTTTTTGCAGAAAAAGTCATTTTAGAGCTTAAATGCACAAAATCACTTCTTTACAGCTCCTAAGAACACCAATTCTGTGTTTAGTGCAACTAAGCAAATTAAGAGAATGTGAGGCCACAGATGCTCAAAAACGTCTTTCTCAGTCAGAAAAAGTTGCTAAATGTAATTTTAAGAGCAAAGCTCAACTACATGAAAAATGTTTCTTTCTAATGAAATGAACTGTTTTTGCAATGCAGAAGACAGCATTTCATGAGTTTGAGCTTTTTTGCAGAAAAAGTCATTTTAGAGCTTAAATGCACAAAATCACTTCTTTAGAGCTTCTAAGAACACCAATCTGTGTTTAGTGCAACTAAGCAATTAATGAGAATGTGAGGCCACAGATGCTCAAAAACGTCTTTCTCAGTCAGAAAAAGTTGCTAAATGTAATTTTAAGAGCAAAGCTCAACTACATGAAAAATGTTTCTTTCTAAGAAATGAACTGTTTTTTGCAATGCAGAAGCAGCATTTCATGAGTTTGAGCTTTTTTGCAGAAAAGTCATTTTAGCTTAAACACAAAATCACTTCTTAGAGCTTCTAGAACACCTGCACAGTTTCATGAGTTTGAGCTTTTTGCAGAAAAGTCATTTTAGAGCTTAAATGCACAAATCACTTCTTTACAGCTCCTAAGAACACCAATTCTGTGTTTAGTGCAACTAAGCAAATAATGAGAATTGAGGCCACAGATGCTCAAAAATCTTTCTCAGTCAGAAAAAGTTGCTAAATGTAATTTTAAGAGCAAAGCTCAACTACATGAAAAATGTTTCTTTCTAATGAAATGAACTGTTTTTGCAATGCAGAAGACAGCATTTTCATGAGTTTGAGCTTTTTTGCAGAAAAGTCATTTTAGAGCTTAAATGCACAAATCACTTCTTTAAGCTTCTAAGAACACCAATTCTGTGTTTAGTGCAACTAAGCAAATAATGAGAATGTGAGGCCACAGATGCTCAAAAACGTCTTTCTCAGTCAGAAAAAGTTGCTAAATGTAATTTTAAGAGCAAAGCTCAACTACATGAAAATGTTTCTTTCTAATGAAATGAACTTTTTGCAATGCAGAAGACAGCATTTCATGAGTTTGAGCTTTTTTGCAGAAAAGTCATTTTAGAGCTTAAATGCACAAAATCACTTCTTTAGAGCTTCTAAGAACACCAATTCTGTGTTTAGTGCAACTAAAAATAATGAGAATGTGCCACAGATGCTCAAAACGTCTTTCTCAGTCAGAAAAAGTTGCTAAATGTAATTTTAAGAGCAAAGCTCAACTACATGAAAAATGTTCTTTCTACTGAATGAACTGTTTTTTGCAATGCAGAAGACAGCATTTCATGAGTTTGAGCTTTTTTGCAGAAAAAGTCATTTTAGAGCTTAAATGCACAAAATCACTTCTTTAGAGCTTCTAAGAACACCAATTCTGTGTTTAGTGCAACTAAGCAAATAATGAGAATGTGAGGCCACAGATGCTCAAAACGTCTTTCTCAGTCAGAAAAAGTTGCTAAATGTAATTTTAAGAGCAAAGCTCAACTACATGAAAAATGTTTCTTTCTAATGAAATGAACTGTTTTTTGCAATGCAGAAGTAAGCATTTCATGAGTTTGAGTTTTTGCAGAAAAGGTCATTTTAGAGCTTAAATGCACAAAATCACTTCTTTAGATCTAAGAACACCTGAGACAGATTTACATGAGTTTGAGCTTTTTTGCAGAAAAAGTCATTTTAGAGCTTAAATGCACAAAATCACTTCTTTACAGCTCCTAAGAACACCAATTCTGTGTTTAGTGCAACTAAGCAAATAATGAGAATATGAGGCCACAGATCCTCAAAAGTCTTTCTCAGTCAGAAAAAGTTGCTAAATGTAATTTTAAGAGCAAAGCTCAACTACATGAAAAATGTTTCTTTCTAATGAAATGAACTGTTTTTTGCAATGCAGAAGACAGCATTTCATGAGTTTGAGCTTTTTTGCAGAAAAGGTCATTTTAGAGCTTAAATGCACAAAATCACTTCTTTACAGCTCCTAAGAACACCAATTCTGTGTTTAGTGCAACTAAGCAAATTAAGAGAATGTGAGGCCACAGATGCTCAAAAACGTCTTTCTCAGTCAGAAAAAGTTGCTAAATGTAATTTAAGAGCAAAGCTCAACTACATGAAAAATGTTTCTTTCTAATGAAATGAACTTTTTTGCAATGCAGAAGACAGCATTTCATGAGTTTGAGCTTTTTGCAGAAAAGGTCATTTTAGAGCTTAAATGCACAAAATCACTTCTTTAGAGCTTCTAAGAACACCTGAGACAGATTTACATGAGTTTGAGCTTTTTTGCAGAAAAAGTCATTTTAGAGCTTAAATGCACAAAATCACTTCTTTACAGCTCCTAAGAACACCAATTCTGTGTTTAGTGCAACTAAGCAAATAATGAGAATGTGAGGCCACAGATGCTCAAAAATGTCTTTCTCAGTCAGAAAAAGTTGCTAAATGTAATTTTAAGAGCAAAGCTCAACTACATGAAAAATGTTTCTTTCTAATGAAATGAACTGTTTTTTGCAATGCAGAAGACAGCATTTCATGAGTTTGAGCTTTTTTGCAGAAAAGGTCATTTTAGAGCTTAAATGCACAAAATCACTTCTTTACAGCTCCTAAGAACACCAATTCTGTGTTTAGTGCAACTAAGCAAATTAAGAGAATGTGAGGCCACAGATGCTCAAAAACGTCTTTCTCAGTCAGAAAAAGTTGCTAAATGTAATTTTAAGAGCAAAGCTCAACTACATGAAAAATGTTTCTTTCTAATGAAATGAACTGTTTTTTGCAATGCAGAAGACAGCATTTCATGAGTTTGAGCTTTTTTGCAGAAAAAGTCATTTTAGAGCTTAAATGCACAAAATCACTTCTTTACAGCTCCTAAGAACACCAATTCTGTGTTTAGTGCAACTAAGCAAATTAAGAGAATGTGAGGCCACAGATGCTCAAAAACGTCTTTCTCAGTCAGAAAAAGTTGCTAAATGTAATTTTAAGAGCAAAGCTCAACTACATGAAAAATGTTTCTTTCTAATGAAATGAACTGTTTTTGCAATGCAGAAGACAGCATTTCATGAGTTTGAGCTTTTTTGCAGAAAAAGTCATTTTAGAGCTTAAATGCACAAAATCACTTCTTTACAGCTCCTAAGAACACCAATTCTGTGTTTAGTGCAACTAAGCAAATAATGAGAATGTGAGGCCACAGATGCTCAAAAAGTCTTTCTCAGTCAGAAAAAGTTGCTAAATGTAATTTTAAGAGCAAAGCTCAACTACATGAAAAATGTTTCTTTCTAATGAAATGAACTGTTTTTGCAATGCAGAAGAAGCATTTCATGAGTTTGAGCTTTTTTGCAGAAAAGGTCATTTTAGAGCTTAAATGCACAAAATCACTTCTTTAGAGCTTCTAAGAACACCTGAGACAGATTTACATGAGTTTGAGCTTTTTTGCAGAAAAAGTCATTTTAGAGCTTAAATGCACAAAATCACTTCTTTACAGCTCCTAAGAACACCAATTCTGTGTTTAGTGCAACTAAGCAAATTAAGAGAATGTGAGGCCACAGATGCTCAAAAACGTCTTTCTCAGTCAGAAAAAGTTGCTAAATGTAATTTTAAGAGCAAAGCTCAACTACATGAAAAATGTTTCTTTCTAATGAAATGAACTGTTTTTTGCAATGCAGAAGACAGCATTTCATGAGTTTGAGCTTTTTTGCAGAAAAGTCATTTTAGAGCTTAAATGCACAAAATCACTTCTTTACAGCTCCTAAGAACACCAATTCTGTGTTTAGTGCAACTAAGCAAATTAAGAGAATGTGAGGCCACAGATGCTCAAAAACGTCTTTCTCAGTCAGAAAAAGTTGCTAAATGTAATTTTAAGAGCAAAGCTCAACTACATGAAAAATGTTTCTTTCTAATGAAATGAACAAATTTTTGCAATGCAGAAGACAGCATTTCATGAGTTTGAGCTTTTTTGCAGAAAAAGTCATTTTAGAGCTTAAATGCACAAAATCACTTCTTTAGAGCTCTAAGAACACCAATTCTGTGTTTAGTGCAACTAAGCAAATAATGAGAATGTGAGGCCACAGATGCTCAAAAACGTCTTTCTCAGTCAGAAAAAGTTGCTAAATGTAATTTTAAGAGCAAAGCTCAACTACATGAAAAATGTTTCTTTCTAATGAAATGAACTGTTTTTTGCAATGCAGAAGTAAGCATTTCATGAGTTTGAGCTTTTTTGCAGAAAAGGTCATTTTAGAGCTTAAATGCACAAAATCACTTCTTTAGAGCTTCTAAGAACACTGAGACAGATTTACATGAGTTTGAGCTTTTTTGCAGAAAAAGTCATTTTAGAGCTTAAATGCACAAAATCACTTCTTTACAGCTCCTAAGAACACCAATTCTGTGTTTAGTGCAACTAAGCAAATAATGAGAATGTGAGGCCACAGATGCTCAAAAATGTCTTTCTCAGTCAGAAAAAGTTGCTAAATGTAATTTTAAGAGCAAAGCTCAACTACATGAAAAATGTTTCTTTCTAATGAAATGAACTGTTTTTTGCAATGCAGAAGACAGCATTTCATGAGTTTGAGCTTTTTTGCAGAAAAAGGTCATTTTAGAGCTTAAATGCACAAAATCACTTCTTTACAGCTCCTAAGAACACCAATTCTGTGTTTAGTGCAACTAAGCCAAATTAAGAGAATGTGAGGCCACAGATGCTCAAAAACGTCTTTCTCAGTCAGAAAAAGTTGCTAAATGTAATTTTAAGAGCAAAGCTCAACTACATGAAAAATGTTTCTTTCTAATGAAATGAACTGTTTTTTGCAATGCAGAAGACAGCATTTCATGAGTTTGAGCTTTTTTGCAGAAAAAGTCATTTTAGAGCTTAAATGCACAAAATCACTTCTTTACAGCTCCTAAGAACACCAATTCTGTGTTTAGTGCAACTAAGCAAATTAAGAGAATGTGAGGCCACAGATGCTCAAAAACGTCTTTCTCAGTCAGAAAAAGTTGCTAAATGTAATTTTAAGAGCAAAGCTCAACTACATGAAAAATGTTTCTTTCTAATGAAATGAACAAATTTTTGCAATGCAGAAGACAGCATTTCATGAGTTTGAGCTTTTTTGCAGAAAAAGTCATTTTAGAGCTTAAATGCACAAAATCACTTCTTTAGAGCTTCTAAGAACACCAATTCTGTGTTTAGTGCAACTAAGCAAATAATGAGAATGTGAGGCCACAGATGCTCAAAAACGTCTTTCTCAGTCAGAAAAAGTTGCTAAATGTAATTTTAAGAGCAAAGCTCAACTACATGAAAAATGTTTCTTTCTAATGAAATGAACTGTTTTTTGCAATGCAGAAGTAAGCATTTCATGAGTTTGAGCTTTTTGCAGAAAAGGTCATTTTAGAGCTTAAATGCACAAAATCACTTCTTTAGAGCTTCTAAGAACACCTGAGACAGATTTACATGAGTTTGAGCTTTTTTGCAGAAAAAGTCATTTTAGAGCTTAAATGCACAAAATCACTTCTTTACAGCTCCTAAGAACACCAATTCTGTGTTTAGTGCAACTAAGCAAATAATGAGAATGTGAGGCCACAGATGCTCAAAAACGTCTTTCTCAGTCAGAAAAAGTTGCTAAATGTAATTTTAAGAGCAAAGCTCAACTACATGAAAAATGTTTCTTTCTAATGAAATGAAACTGTTTTTTGCAATGCAGAAGACAGCATTTCATGAGTTTGAGCTTTTTTGCAGAAAAGGTCATTTTAGAGCTTAAATGCACAAAATCACTTCTTTACAGCTCCTAAGAACACCAATTCTGTGTTTAGTGCAACTAAGCAAATTAAGAGAATGTGAGGCCACAGATGCTCAAAAACGTCTTTCTCAGTCAGAAAAAGTTGCTAAATGTAATTTTAAGAGCAAAGCTCAACTACATGAAAAATGTTTCTTTCTAATGAAATGAACTGTTTTTTGCAATGCAGAAGTAAGCATTTCATGAGTTTGAGCTTTTTTGCAGAAAAGGTCATTTTAGAGCTTAAATGCACAAAATCACTTCTTTAGAGCTTCTAAGAACACCTGAGACAGATTTACATGAGTTTGAGCTTTTTTGCAGAAAAGTCATTTTAGAGCTTAAATGCACAAAATCACTTCTTTACAGCTCCTAAGAACACCAATTCTGTGTTTAGTGCAACTAAGCAAATAATGAGAATGTGAGGCCACAGATGCTCAAAAGTCTTTCTCAGTCAGAAAAAGTTGCTAAATGTAATTTTAAGAGCAAAGCTCAACTACATGAAAAAGTTCTTTCTAATGAAATGAACTGTTTTTGCAATGCAGAAGACAGCATTTCATGAGTTTGAGCTTTTTTGCAGAAAAGTCATTTTAGAGCTTAAATGCACAAAATCACTTCTTTACAGCTCTAAGAACACCAATTCTGTGTTTAGTGCAAATTAAGAGAATGTGAGGCCACAGATGCTCAAAAACGTCTTTCTCAGTCAGAAAAAGTTGCTAAATGTAATTTTAAGAGCAAAGCTCAACTACATGAAAAATGTTTCTTTCTAATGAAATGAACTGTTTTTTGCAATGCAGAAGACAGCATTTCATGAGTTTGAGCTTTTTTGCAGAAAAAGTCATTTTAGAGCTTAAATGCACAAAATCACTTCTTTACAGCTCCTAAGAACACCAATTCTGTGTTTAGTGCAACTAAGCAAATTAAGAGAATGTGAGGCCACAGATGCTCAAAAACGTCTTTCTCAGTCAGAAAAAGTTGCTAAATGTAATTTTAAGAGCAAAGCTCAACTACATGAAAAATGTTTCTTTCTAATGAAATGAACTGTTTTTTGCAATGCAGAAGACAGCATTTCATGAGTTTGAGCTTTTTTGCAGAAAAAGTCATTTTAGAGCTTAAATGCACAAAATCACTTCTTTACAGCTCCTAAGAACACCAATTCTGTGTTTAGTGCAACTAAGCAAATAATGAGAATGTGAGGCCACAGATGCTCAAAAACGTCTTTCTCAGTCAGAAAAAGTTGCTAAATGTAATTTTAAGAGCAAAGCTCAACTACATGAAAAATGTTTCTTTCTAATGAAATGAACTGTTTTTTGCAATGCAGAAGTAAGCATTTCATGAGTTTGAGCTTTTTTGCAGAAAAGGTCATTTTAGAGCTTAAATGCACAAAATCACTTCTTTAGAGCTTCTAAGAACACCTGAGACAGATTTACATGAGTTTGAGCTTTTTTGCAGAAAAAGTCATTTTAGAGCTTAAATGCACAAAATCACTTCTTTACAGCTCCTAAGAACACCAATTCTGTGTTTAGTGCAACTAAGCAAATAATGAGAATGTGAGGCCACAGATGCTCAAAAATGTCTTTCTCAGTCAGAAAAAGTTGCTAAATGTAATTTTAAGAGCAAAGCTCAACTACATGAAAAATGTTTCTTTCTAATGAAATGAACTGTTTTTTGCAATGCAGAAGACAGCATTTCATGAGTTTGAGCTTTTTTGCAGAAAAGGTCATTTTAGAGCTTAAATGCACAAAATCACTTCTTTACAGCTCCTAAGAACACCAATTCTGTTTAGTGCAACTAAGCAAATTAAGAGAATGTGAGGCCACAGATGCTCAAAAACGTCTTTCTCAGTCAGAAAAAGTTGCTAAATGTAATTTTAAGAGCAAAGCTCAACTACATGAAAAATGTTTCTTTCTAATGAAATGAACAATTTTTGCAATGCAGAAGACAGCATTTCATGAGTTTGAGCTTTTTTGCAGAAAAGTCATTTTAGAGCTTAAATGCACAAAATCACTTCTTTACAGCTCCTAAGAACACCAATTCTGGTTTAGTGCAAAAAAATAAGAGAATGCCACAGATGCTCAAAAACGTCTTTCTCAGTCAGAAAAAGTTGCTAAATGTAATTTTAAGAGCAAAGCTCAACTACATGAAAAATGTTTCTTTCTAATGAAATGAACTTTTTTGCAATGCAGAAGACAGCATTTCATGAGTTTGAGCTTTTTTGCAGAAAAAGTCATTTTAGAGCTTAAATGCACAAAATCACTTCTTTAGAGCTTCTAAGAACACCAATTCTGTGTTTAGTGCAACTAAGCAAATAATGAGAATGTGAGGCCACAGATGCTCAAAAACGTCTTTCTCAGTCAGAAAAAGTTGCTAAATGTAATTTTAAGAGCAAAGCTCAACTACATGAAAAATGTTTCTTTCTAATGAAATGAACTGTTTTTGCAATGCAGAAGAAGCATTTCATGAGTTTGAGCTTTTTTGCAGAAAAGGTCATTTTAGAGCTTAAATGCACAAAATCACTTCTTTAGAGCTTCTAAGAACACCTGAGACAGATTTACATGAGTTTGAGCTTTTTTGCAGAAAAAGTCATTTTAGAGCTTAAATGCACAAAATCACTTCTTTACAGCTCCTAAGAACACCAATTCTGTGTTTAGTGCAACTAAGCAAATAAGAGAATGTGAGGCCACAGATGCTCAAAAACGTCTTTCTCAGTCAGAAAAAGTTGCTAAATGTAATTTTAAGAGCAAAGCTCAACTACATGAAAAATGTTTCTTTCTAATGAAATGAACTGTTTTTTGCAATGCAGAAGACAGCATTTCATGAGTTTGAGCTTTTTTGCAGAAAAGTCATTTTAGAGCTTAAATGCACAAAATCACTTCTTTACAGCTCCTAAGAACACCAATTCTGTGTTTAGTGCAACTAAGCAAATTAAGAGAATGTGAGGCCACAGATGCTCAAAAACGTCTTTCTCAGTCAGAAAAAGTTGCTAAATGTAATTTTAAGAGCAAAGCTCAACTACATGAAAAATGTTTCTTTCTAATGAAATGAACAAATTTTTGCAATGCAGAAGACAGCATTTCATGAGTTTGAGCTTTTTTGCAGAAAAGGTCATTTTAGAGCTTAAATGCACAAAATCACTTCTTTAGAGCTTCTAAGAACACCTGAGACAGATTTACATGAGTTTGAGCTTTTTTGCAGAAAAAGTCATTTTAGAGCTTAAATGCACAAAATCACTTCTTTACAGCTCCTAAGAACACCAATTCTGTGTTTAGTGCAACTAAGCAAATAATGAGAATGTGAGGCCACAGATGCTCAAAAATGTCTTTCTCAGTCAGAAAAAGTTGCTAAATGTAATTTTAAGAGCAAAGCTCAACTACATGAAAAATGTTTCTTTCTAATGAAATGAACTGTTTTTTGCAATGCAGAAGACAGCATTTCATGAGTTTGAGCTTTTTTGCAGAAAAGTCATTTTAGAGCTTAAATGCACAAAATCACTTCTTTACAGCTCCTAAGAACACCAATTCTGTGTTTAGTGCAACTAAGCAAATTAAGAGAATGTGAGGCCACAGATGCTCAAAAACGTCTTTCTCAGTCAGAAAAAGTTGCTAAATGTAATTTTAAGAGCAAAGCTCAACTACATGAAAAATGTTTCTTTCTAATGAAATGAACTGTTTTTTGCAATGCAGAAGACAGCATTTCATGAGTTTGAGCTTTTTTGCAGAAAAGTCATTTTAGAGCTTAAATGCACAAAATCACTTCTTTACAGCTCCTAAGAACACCAATTCTGTGTTTAGTGCAACTAAGCAAATTAAGAGAATGTGAGGCCACAGATGCTCAAAAACGTCTTTCTCAGTCAGAAAAAGTTGCTAATGTAATTTTAAGAGCAAAGCTCAACTACATGAAAAATGTTTCTTTCTAATGAAATGAACTGTTTTTTGCAATGCAGAAGACAGCATTTCATGAGTTTGAGCTTTTTTGCAGAAAAAGTCATTTTAGAGCTTAAATGCACAAAATCACTTCTTTACAGCTCCTAAGAACACCAATTCTGTGTTTAGTGCAACTAAGCAAATAATGAGAATGTGAGGCCACAGATGCTCAAAAACGTCTTTCTCAGTCAGAAAAAGTTGCTAAATGTAATTTTAAGAGCAAAGCTCAACTACATGAAAAATGTTTCTTTCTAATGAAATGAACTGTTTTTTGCAATGCAGAAGTAAGCATTTCATGAGTTTGAGCTTTTTTGCAGAAAAGGTCATTTTAGAGCTTAAATGCACAAAATCACTTCTTTAGAGCTTCTAAGAACACCTGAGACAGATTTACATGAGTTTGAGCTTTTTTGCAGAAAAGGTCATTTTAGAGCTTAAATGCACAAAATCACTTCTTTACAGCTCCTAAGAACACCAATTCTGTGTTTAGTGCAACTAAGCAAATAAGAGAATGTGAGGCCACAGATGCTCAAAAACGTCTTTCTCAGTCAGAAAAAGTTGCTAAATGTAATTTTAAGAGCAAAGCTCAACTACATGAAAAATGTTTCTTTCTAATGAAATGAACTGTTTTTTGCAATGCAGAAGACAGCATTTCATGAGTTTGAGCTTTTTTGCAGAAAAAGTCATTTTAGAGCTTAAATGCACAAAATCACTTCTTTACAGCTCCTAAGAACACCAATTCTGTGTTTAGTGCAACTAAGCAAATTAAGAGAATGTGAGGCCACAGATGCTCAAAAACGTCTTTCTCAGTCAGAAAAAGTTGCTAAATGTAATTTTAAGAGCAAAGCTCAACTACATGAAAAATGTTTCTTTCTAATGAAATGAACAAATTTTTGCAATGCAGAAGACAGCATTTCATGAGTTTGAGCTTTTTTGCAGAAAAAGTCATTTTAGAGCTTAAATGCACAAAATCACTTCTTTAGAGCTTCTAAGAACACCAATTCTGTGTTTAGTGCAACTAAGCAAATAATGAGAATGTGAGGCCACAGATGCTCAAAAACGTCTTTCTCAGTCAGAAAAAGTTGCTAAATGTAATTTTAAGAGCAAAGCTCAACTACATGAAAAATGTTTCTTTCTAATGAAATGAACTGTTTTTTGCAATGCAGAAGTAAGCATTTCATGAGTTTGAGCTTTTTTGCAGAAAAGGTCATTTTAGAGCTTAAATGCACAAAATCACTTCTTTAGAGCTTCTAAGAACACCTGAGACAGATTTACATGAGTTTGAGCTTTTTTGCAGAAAAAGTCATTTTAGAGCTTAAATGCACAAAATCACTTCTTTACAGCTCCTAAGAACACCAATTCTGTGTTTAGTGCAACTAAGCAAATAATGAGAATGTGAGGCCACAGATGCTCAAAAATGTCTTTCTCAGTCAGAAAAAGTTGCTAAATGTAATTTTAAGAGCAAAGCTCAACTACATGAAAAATGTTTCTTTCTAATGAAATGAACTGTTTTTTGCAATGCAGAAGACAGCATTTCATGAGTTTGAGCTTTTTTGCAGAAAAGGTCATTTTAGAGCTTAAATGCACAAAATCACTTCTTTACAGCTCCTAAGAACACCAATTCTGTGTTTAGTGCAACTAAGCAAATTAAGAGAATGTGAGGCCACAGATGCTCAAAAACGTCTTTCTCAGTCAGAAAAAGTTGCTAAATGTAATTTTAAGAGCAAAGCTCAACTACATGAAAAATGTTTCTTTCTAATGAAATGAACTGTTTTTTGCAATGCAGAAGACAGCATTTCATGAGTTTGAGCTTTTTTGCAGAAAAAGTCATTTTAGAGCTTAAATGCACAAAATCACTTCTTTACAGCTCCTAAGAACACCAATTCTGTGTTTAGTGCAACTAAGCAAATTAAGAGAATGTGAGGCCACAGATGCTCAAAACGTCTTTCTCAGTCAGAAAAAGTTGCTAAATGTAATTTTAAGAGCAAAGCTCAACTACATGAAAAATGTTTCTTTCTAATGAAATGAACAAATTTTTGCAATGCAGAAGACAGCATTTCATGAGTTTGAGCTTTTTTGCAGAAAAGGTCATTTTAGAGCTTAAATGCACAAAATCACTTCTTTAGAGCTTCTAAGAACACCAATTCTGTGTTTAGTGCAACTAAGCAAATAATGAGAATGTGAGGCCACAGATGCTCAAAAACGTCTTTCTCAGTCAGAAAAAGTTGCTAAATGTAATTTTAAGAGCAAAGCTCAACTACATGAAAAATGTTTCTTTCTAATGAAATGAACTGTTTTTTTGCAATGCAGAAGATAGCATTTCATGAGTTTGAGCTTTTTTGCAGAAAAGGTCATTTTAGAGCTTAAATGCACAAAATCACTTCTTTACAGCTCCTAAGAACACCAATTCTGTGTTTAGTGCAACTAAGCAAAATGAGAATGTGAGGCCACAGATGCTCAAAAACGTCTTTCTCAGTCAGAAAAAGTTGCTAAATGTAATTTTAAGAGCAAAGCTCAACTACATGAAAAAGTTTCTTTCTAATGAAATGAACTGTTTTTTGCATGCAGAAGACAGCATTTCATGAGTTTGAGCTTTTTTGCAGAAAAGGTCATTTTAGAGCTTAAATGCACAAAATCACTTCTTTACAGCTCCTAAGAACACCAATTCTGTGTTTAGTGCAACTAAGCAAATTAAGAGAATGTGAGGCCACAGATGCTCAAAAACGTCTTTCTCAGTCAGAAAAAGTTGCTAAATGTAATTTTAAGAGCAAAGCTCAACTAATGAAAAATGTTTCTTTCTAATGAAATGAACTGTTTTTTGCAATGCAGAAGACAGCATTTCATGAGTTTGAGCTTTTTTGCAGAAAAAGTCATTTTAGAGCTTAAATGCACAAAATCACTTCTTTACAGCTCCTAAGAACACCAATTCTGTGTTTAGTGCAACTAAGCAAATTAAGAGAATGTGAGGCCACAGATGCTCAAAAACGTCTTTCTCAGTCAGAAAAAGTTGCTAAATGTAATTTTAAGAGCAAAGCTCAACTACATGAAAAATGTTTCTTTCTAATGAAATGAACAAATTTTTGCAATGCAGAAGACAGCATTTCATGAGTTTGAGCTTTTTTGCAGAAAAGTCATTTTAGAGCTTAAATGCACAAAATCACTTCTTTAGAGCTTCTAAGAACACCAATTCTGTGTTTAGTGCAACTAAGCAAATAATGAGAATGTGAGGCCACAGATGCTCAAAACGCTTCTTTCTCAGTCAGAAAAAGTTGCTAAATGCAATTTTAAGAGCAAAGCTCAACTACATGAAATGTTTCTTTCTAATGAAATGAACTGTTTTTTGCAATGCAGAAGACAGCATTTCATGAGTTTGAGCTTTTTTGCAGAAAAAGTCATTTTAGAGCTTAAATGCACAAAATCACTTCTTTAGAGCTTCTAAGAACACCAATTCTGTGTTTAGTGCAACTAAGCAAATAATGAGAATGTGAGGCCACAGATGCTCAAAAGCTTCTTTCTCAGTCAGAAAAAGTTGCTAAATGCAATTTTAAGAGCAAAGCTCAACTACATGAAAAAGTATTCTTTCTAATGAAATAACTGTTTTTTGCAATGCAGAAGACAGCATTTCATGAGTTTGAGCTTTTTGCAGAAAAGGTCATTTTAGAGCTTAAATGCACAAAATCAATTCTTTAGAGCTTCTAAGAACACCTGAGACAGATTTACATGAGTTTGAGCTTTTTTGCAGAAAAGTCATTTTAGAGCTTAAATGCACAAAATCACTTCTTTACAGCTCCTAAGAACACCAATTCTGTGTTTAGTGCAACTAAGCAAATTAAG
>QVTF01005709.1:10000-28440 GCA_003573665.1 Oxygymnocypris stewartii | reverse complement strand
CTACATTGTTGCCTGTTTAGCCACGCCCACAGATTCTACATGCTGCCTGTTTAGCCACCACCCACAATTCTACATCGCTGCCTGTTTACCCACGCCCACAGATTCTACACACTGCCTGTAGTCCCACCACTGATTTTACAGCACTAATTGTTTAGCCACGCCCACAGATTCTACATTGCTGCCTTTAGCCCCCCCACAATCTATATCGCTGTTGTACCCACCCACCGATTCTACAAGCACTGCCTGTTTAGCCACCCACTGATTTTACAGCACTAATTGTTAAGCCCCGCCCACCGATTCAACATTGCTGCCTGTTTAGCCCCGCCCACATATTCTATATCGCTGTCTGTCAAGCCCCACCCACCGATTCTACAACACTACCTGCTTAGCCACGCCCACCGATTCTACAGCACTGCCTGTTAAGTCCCACCCACCGATTCTACAGCACTGCCATTTTAGCCCCACCCACATATTCTACATCTCTACCAGTTTAGCCACGCCCACCGATTCAACATCACTGCCTGTTTAGCCCCGCCCACCAATTCTACAGCACTGCCTGTTTAGCCACGCCCACCGATTCTACAGCACTGCCTGTAAACTCTGCGACCTGTTTAGCCCCGCCAACCTTATTCTACATCGCTGCCTGTTGAGCCTCACCCACCGATTCTACAGCACTGGCTGTTTAGCCCCACCCACCGATTCTACAGCACTGCCAGTTTAGTCCCGCCCATCGATTCCACAGCACTGCCAGTTTAGTCCGGCCCACGATTCTACAGCACTGCCTGTTTAGCCCCGCCCACCGATTCTACAGAACTGCCTGTTTAGCCCTGCCCACGATTCTACAGCACTGCCTGTTTAGCCCGCCCACCTATTCTACAGCACTGCCTGTTTAGCCCCGCCCACCTATTCTACAGCACTGCCTGTTTAGCCCCGCCCACCGATTCTACAGCACTGCCTGTTTAGCCCCGACAGCACTGCCTGTTTAGCCCCACCCACCGATTCTACAGCACTGCCTGTTTAGCCCCGCCCACCGATTCACGCATGTATTATAAATAACGAGAGACACAAATGTAGGTCTATGCAGAAACCAAACGATAAAGATGCTCTAAAGACAAGATGCTGTTCAGTGCCAAGCTGTGGAAAAAAGCAGCTTTGCATCACCTTCCTTCTGATCCCAACGTTAGGAACGAGTGGATGAACTTTATTTTCATTACATGATCACTATTGCTATGTCTCTTCTTACAGTTCGTCCGATATGTATTGAGTAAATTATGCTTTTTAACTTAAATCATAGCAGCGTCCATCTGTGAGGAAAACAATTAGCCAATCACAGCAGTGGGCACTTACTTTATTATTTATTTCATTTATTATTTATTAAATATATTACTCAATAAATGACTAAAAAGAAAATAATTATCATCAGGAAGGTCACACTCTTTGTTCGGCTGTTTAACAGTGATTTGTGTGGCCTTCATGTCAGTATGTTATTGAGTCGACACAAAGGCCAGGACCCGGGCAGACTAATTAAGCTCTTCTTCTACAGCATGCAGTCTAATGACCCACAATGCTTTGCTGCAGAGCAGCGGCCGCTCACCTGGGTCTCTCTGCTGATCACCGAGTTTCTACGGTCACTGCTCTGCTAATTAAACGCACTGCGGCGGCTCGTATTCTGTCAGGGGCGTTCGTTACGCCGGGCCTCATTAGCAGAGCTGAGGGACGTCGCTGTATGCAAACCAATTCAAATTCAATTCAGACCCGACTGAGCTGCACTTACAGCATAGACCAGCTTCACTCTTCATCTCAGACGGTCAATTCTGCTTCATTACCAGACGAACGAGCAGAAATATCAAGCACTAACATAGAAATCATGACTGAAAAATAATCAGGAAATAATGACTACTACTAAAGCTACAACTCAAATTAAAACAACTGAACATGTCATTTCTTCAAATAAATGTTATCTGAAAAACAAATATTTTGTATCTATAAAAATAACTTATATTATTATTATTATTATTATTAACTAAAAGTAAATGTATTATTATTATTATTGTATTAAATATTATTATTTTATATGTTTTTGTACAACATTATTATTTCATACTGTGTTTAATATTATTATTAAATAAATATTAACATATTATGTTTCAAATACTATTATTTTACTATTATTTTAGATTTAATACATGATATTTGACATTGATAAATAATATTATTATGAAAATTATATTTAACATTTATATATTGAATACTATTAATATTTTTTATATTTTAATGATAATAATAATACTAATATTATTATTAATAATATATTTAACATTACATTGTTTTTGTTGTTGTTAATACTTAATATTTTATTTTCAGCTATTATTTGTTTCGTTATATTTAGTTATTATATACTGTATATATATATATATATATATATTTATTTATTTTTTAATACTACTGTTGGTGAATTGCCAAACCATGACAGTGCAGCAGAGACGTCTCATGTTACTCGTCCATGAGTGAAAGTAGTTAAGAGAGTGTGATTGAAAGCCAGTGCTGCAGGTGTGTCTGGTACACACAGCATGTAGGCCAGCCACTCCTGGGAAGGTCCACTACTGTTCCAAGTTTTCTCCATTTGTGGATAACGGCTCTGACCATGGCTCGCTGGAGTCCCAAAGCCTTAGAAATGGCTTTATAACACTTTCCAGACTGATACATGTCAACGGGTTTGTTTCTTGAATTTCTTTAGATCGTGGCATGATGTGTAGCTCTTTAAACATGCTTGATTTGATTGATTAATTTCTTGATTCTACAGGTCTGGCAGTAATCAGGCCTGAAACTTAACTCAGCTTTCTAAAATAATGTGCTTATTCACAGTTCTTTCGTGATTTAACAGGAGTCGGCAATTCATTTTCACATAGGGCCAGGTAGGTTTGGACAGCTTTGTTCCATTAATAAACTAAATCATCATTTAAAAACTGAAATTTTTGTATATTTACTTGCATTATTTTTGTGTAATATTAAAATATGTTTGCTGATCTGAATCCTTTAAGTGAGACAATTATGAAAAAAAATATATATATATAACAGAAAGGGGGCAAAAAACTTTTCACGGCACTGTACATATGCTAACAGGAAAATTAAATTATTTTTTAAACACTCTGTTCTGTCCTCCTAAAAATGGCAATACGAATCATATGTAGAGTCGTTTAGGAATCAGAAGAGAGAGAGAGAGAGAGAGAGAGAGAGAGAGAGAGATTTTTGTACACTCCTTTATTAACAGTTTTCTTAAAAATTTAAATTCATTTTTTTCTTTTTTTAGGTAAAAAAAAAAACATTTACACATTTTCCTCAAAAATAAATAAATAATAATAATCATAATAATACATTAAATTCAGAAATTACATTCAAATTTTCATCTTCATCAACACACACATTTTTTTTATATTCCCCAAATGTAATTAAAAAACATTAAATCATTTTTCATTTTATAAAAAGCTAATTTGAGATTTGAAGTGACATTTCCATATTAGTTATGTATTACATATTAGTTATAATATATAAATAAATGTTCAGAAGTTCTAATGTAAATGTCCATGTGTTATAAACCATTTTCTTTGTTGTCTTATTGCTTTGGCAATGCAAGAGAGAGAGAGAGAGAGCGAGAGAGAGAGAGAGAGAGAGAGAGAGAGAGAGACAGACTTTTTGACTTTTAAGGTCTCTTTTATAAAAAAAAAAAGACATCATGAGAAAAAAAACAACCAAGAGGCCATTAGAGCATCTGAACAATGAGTCGTGCTCATTTAGGAACGGCTGGGCAGCACAGGAATGAAACGGACCGTTTGTCCTGCATTATAAGTGTTTCGAGAGCAGAAAGCCGAACGAGTGGAAATGACCGTGTTTAATGTCTCTGTGAAGGTTACTGAGCTCCGGCTGCTAAATCAGCTTTAGTTCATGAGATGCGCCTCTCAGCATCAGTGATCAAAGCCCAAACATCATGCTAACATCATCATCATCCCACCAAACACACGTCTGATTCAAATCTAAATTCAAATAAAAAAATAGGCAAATAATATTTTCTATATTTGATACAATCACACAGGCATGATTAGAACGTTCCAAATTCCAATCTGCATTCG
This sequence comes from Oxygymnocypris stewartii, assembly GCA_003573665.1. NCBI lineage: Eukaryota > Metazoa > Chordata > Actinopteri > Cypriniformes > Cyprinidae > Oxygymnocypris > Oxygymnocypris stewartii. The sequence continues at coordinate 24,313 of QVTF01005709.1, read as the reverse complement.
CTGGCTGGCTCTGATCCAGATACAGACGCGTTTTTACAGCACTGTGCATTATAACCAATCACACACGATTCTGTTGAGCTAATTAATGCACTGACCAATCAGAGGAGTTCAGATGAGTCACCGCTAAAATGTTGGTGTGTTCTTCACTCAATCGCTGACTGAATACCTCTTTCTGGCGAATTCTCTCGTCAGAAACAACATAGTGCAAATGTGTGTATGAATCTATGAGTAAGATATTAATGTCAATTTTATAAACAGCTTCAGTGACTTGAATGGGAGTTTTTGAGAGTGTTGAATTCTCGACTGTCAGTGAAAATGTTCTTTGATAATGTACACATTTTTCTCCTCTCTTTCTAGCTGAAAGCGTTATGATAAGTAGCCTAATTTACATTGTGTTTAATATTCATATTAAATATAAAAGTCAGTCATACTAAAATATATTATGGCATGACACCCACATCTGTTACTTAAGTAAACAGACAGGTTCATATGCATAGTTAATATAACTACATTATTAGGCTACGTTGAACCATCATAAGCTAGGGTAACAATCGAGATATTTTCATATTTCTGTGTGCCAAATGACAACCCCCCCCCCCCCCACCCCTCAAAAATAATGACTGCATGATGCCCCTGAGTGCTGTGTGTGTGTGCATGCGTGTGTGACCATAGGAAAATATGTTTAATGTAGTTAGCAGAGAGAAAATGGCGCAAATCAAAAGATCCGTCAGACCTGTGTACCTATCAGTCTATGCTTTCATCTTTCTCTGCCTAAGTCTTCATACTTCCACAACAAGATCAACAGTGCATCTGACACATGCAATCTCTTCAAATCATTCAACTCTCTCTCCTCTGTCACAAGAACTCAAACCAACCAATCACATCCACTGCTCAAACTCACCTCTTCTCCATCTGTCCCCTCACTGAGGCGGAAGTATCCAAACTTCTCCTCTCCAGCCGTCCTACAACATGTCCTCTAGTCCCAATCCCCTCACACCTTCCCCACTGCATTCAAGCAGGCTCGGGTTTTTTAAAAAAAACCTACATTAAACACTTCTCTTATAGAAAACTACAGACCTTTCTCTCTCCTTCCAATCATAGCGAAAAGGCTTGAACAAGTCGTTTTCAACCAGTTATCCTCATTTCTGTAAAATACTAACCTACTGGATGCTAACCAATCAGGTTTTCAGATGTGGACATTCAAACTGAGACGGCGCTACTCTTAGTCACTGAAATCTTGTGGATTGCAAAAGCTGATTCCAAATCAACAGTTCTTATTCTGTTGGATCTATCTGCTGCTTTTGACACGGTTAACCATCAGATCCTCTGTCCACCCTCTCATCCACTGGACATCCACTGGGACCCCACTTTGCTGCTTTAAATCCTATCTCACTGCAAGGTCCTTCAGGGTTGTCCTGGGGAGGGGAGGTATCCAAAACACATCAACTGGTCACTGGGGTTCTCAAGGATCAGTTCTTGGACCCCTCCTCTTCTCCACATACACTACATCACTGGGGTACATCACTACCACAAATCTACATCCCCTCCAGAAGCCCCGCCTACTTCCACTCACTATTACGAATCTACATCCCCTCCAGAAGCCCCGCCTACTTCCACTCACTATTACGAATCTACATCCCCTCCAGAAGCCCCCACCTATTTCCACTCACTATTACGAATCTACATCCCCTCCAGAAGCCCCGCCTACTTCCACTCACTATTATGAATCTACATCCCCTCCAGAAGCACCCACCTCTCTTCCACTCCGATTACGATTCTTACATCCCCTCCAGAAGCCTCCTACTTCCACTCACTATTACAATCTACATCCCCTCCAGAAGCCCCACCTACTTCCACTCACTATTACGAATCTACATCCCCTCCAGAAGCCCCTCCTACTTCCACTCACTATTACGAATCTACATCCTTATTTGTAATGCATGAACAGTCGTCTGGTGTCATTCACTTCCAGTTATTTTACTAAACAGCTTGTTAAGCTGCTTGATTTTGCAAACTGTTATTTTCCTGAAGCTCAAACAGTGAAGCAGACGCTTGCAACACAAGGGTCATGGAGTCAAATGCTAGAAAATGCATGAACTGATAAAAATGTAAATGTATACTTTAAATGCAGTGTAAGTCGCATTGGATAAAATTCATAAATATATAAAATGTTTAAAACAAACATCTCAGTCCATCTCAGATTATCTTCAGTGCTTAATCCTCTTCAGTAAGTCAACAACTTGATTTTTTTATAAAAAGTTTTATTTAGTTTTGTCATTGAAATTTTTGAAACTTGTCATTATGTATGAAAATAATCAGTAAAATATTTTGTTCTCAATTTATCTCGGACCTTGAACTTTTGTTTTCTAAATATCTTAATGTAAAATAATAATCTACCTACAGTACACATGCAGTTCCCTTCAAAGGTTAGAAATTTTTTTTAAATATGCTTAACAAAGTCTCCTTCTGCTCACTAAGGCTGCATTTATATTATCAAACATACAGTACAAATTTTGAAATATTATTTTTAATGTAAAACAGCTGTTTTCTATGTGAATATGTGTTAAACTGTAATTTATTTCTGTATTTTCAGCATCATTACTCCAGTCTTCAGTGTCACATGATCTTCAGAATCATTCTGAAACAAATGCTTTTGATAATGAATATTTTTTTTGAAGTATGATTAAACAAATTAATTAGTTTTTGCATTCATCATGAATGCATTAAAATTGATAAAAGCAAATGTAAAGACATTTATGACATAACAAAATATTTATATTAAATAATATTAAATAAATGCGGTTGCTGCCCAAAAATATTGTGCAGCACAACTGTTTTCCAACATTGCTAATAATCAGAAACGTTTCTTGAGCAGCAAATCAGCATATTATTATCATTTCTGAAGATCATTTGACACTGAAAGACTGGAGTAATGATGCTGAAAATACAGCTGCGCATCACATAAATAAATTACAGTTAAAAAATATATTCACATAGAAAACAGCTATTTTACGTTCTAATAATATTTCACCGTTTTTACTGTATTTGTGATAAAATAAAATCAGCCTCGGTGAGCAGAAAGTCAATAAAAAATCATAATGCTTCCAAACATGTTCACTACAAAATAATTTCCTCTATATTTCCTCTGACTCTTTTATATCTGTACAACTGATATGAATCTCAAACTCTCCCTGAAGAACCACCAAATCATCCATCCGCCAATCAGGACAGACTGTGGGAAGAGATGCAGGTGAGAAGCAGGTGAGGTGGAAAAAAGGTGGGGAACATTGCCCGGATCGGACGCATGCTCCACAGGGAAATTATTTTAAAGGTATTTGCTTTACATGCTCATTTGGAGTTAATAAGTTGGTGGCTCTCTTACCGGCGACGGTGACTTTAGCGGTGTGGCTGACGATAGCTCCAATGCTCTCCAGCGTGGCCAGGCACTGGTATGAACCCTCGTCTGGCCGGTGGTGGCGTGAGAGTGCAGCACATTCTGCACCAAAAGCGACCCGTTCGACAGCTGCTGTCTTCGCTCGTCCACCACCGCACTCAGCAGCACGCCATCCTTCTTCCAGGCGATGACCGGAACACCCTGATCCGAACGTGCCTCGCAGTCCAGCTGCAGCAACCCCGCCCCGAACCGTAACCGCGTCCTGCGGCTCCAGCACGAACCGCAGCTCCACGAAAGCCCGCCGAGGATCCGCGCCTGCAGACCCATGGAAAGAGAGAGTATTACAGAAGATTAGTGATCGACCGATATTGATTTTTTATAACCGATACCAATACCGATTATTTGTACGTTTATGTACCCGATAACCGATATGCAGAACCGATATCTATTTAATGTTATAAAGTAAGTGAAGTTAGTCCATTCTTCACTTTCAATCGTCTTAACAACAACAACAAACTGTTGAAAATTAAAATGTTCATGTCAAATTTAATCTTCGAATTACAACAATAAAAACATTTTATTTATAAAAAGCAACACTGATATTAACAATAAGCAAAATAATGTCTAATGTGTTCAAATGGAGAAAATAAAGGACAGAAGTCATATCAACTTAATTTTAAAACTACAGTTTTAGGTTTAAAACGCTGTTTAATAGACTAAAGAGCGAAGAATAATTCACTGAATAATATTCTCTGGAATATTGAAATAAGCTATAACAAACAAAACATCGTATTTTATTGCATTTTTTAACTGGCATGTCTTATCAGAATTATTAAAATGTTTTTGTCATTCTAAATTATGAAAACTGCTGACAGCACGGTTTATCTATTTACACAAAACTATACTCAAAACTGCAATTGCTTGCGGAGATAATAAATCATTAATTTAGATAGAGATGTGTTTATTTAGATGGTTTATTGGGGAAATATGTTTATATAGTAAATGTTAATATAGTTTAGCATGTTTCAAACAAGTGAATCTTGTATAAAGTTACCATGCGGTGGTCGTGCTGTAGCTTCTCCTGAGTGAACAGTGTCCACTGCTCCAGGTGTGTGCACTTGGATGGGTCAAATACAGAGAACACATTTCTCTGCTGGTTATACCTCTGTATAATTGTAAGTATGTGACTAATTAAATAATGTTAAGACTAATTTTATTTTATTATTATTATTATATTTTTAACCGTTTATCCGATAATGCAAATGCTTAAATATCAGGAAAAAATATCGATAAACCGATATATCGGTCGATTCCTACAGAAGATCAGAAGAGGTCCAGAAACAGAGAGAGAGAGCGTTACAGAAGATCAGAAGAGTCCAGAAACAGAGAGAGAGAGCGTTACAGAAGATCAGAAGAGACCAGAAACAGAGAGAGAGAGAGCGTTACAGAAGATCAGAAGAGACCAGAGACAGAGATTGAGAGCGTTACAGAAGATCAGAAGAGTCCAGAAACAGAGAGAGAGAGCGTTACAGAAGATCAGCAGAGTCCAGAAACAGAGAGAGAGAGCGTTACAGAAGATCAGAAGAGTCCAGAAACAGAGAGAGAGAGCGTTACAGAAGATCAGCAGAGTCCAGAAACAGAGAGAGAGAGAGCATTACAGAAGATCAGCAGAGTCCAGAAACAGAGAGAGAGAGCGTTACAGAAGATCAGCAGAGTCCAGAAACAGAGAGAGAGAGAGCGTTACAGAAGATCAGAAGAGACCAGAAACAGAGAGAAGAGAGTGTTACAGAAGATCAGCAGAGTCCAGAAACAGAGAGAGAGAGCTTTACAGAAGATCAGAGAGTCCAGGAACAGAGAGAGAGAGCGTTTTAGAAGATCAGAAGAGTCCAGAAACAGAGAGCGAGAGAGCGTTACAGAAGATCAGAAGAGTCCCAGAAACAGAGAGAGAGAGGAGCGTTACAGAAGATCAGAAGAGACCAGAAAACAGAGAGAGAGCGTTACAGAAGATCAGAAGAGTCCATAAACAAAGATAGAGAGCGTTGCAGAAGATCAGAAGAGTCCAAGAAACAGAGAGAGAGAGCGTTACAGAAGGTCAGAAGAGTACCAGAACAGAGAGAGAGAGCGTTACAGAAAATCAGAAGAGTCCATAAACAGAGAGAGAGAGCGTTACAGAAGATCAGAAGAGTCCAGACAGAGAGAGAGAGAGCGTTACAGAAGATCAGAAGAGTCCAGAAACAGAGAGAGAGAGAGCGTTACAGAAGATCAGCAGAGTCAAGAAACAGAGAGAGAGGGGGTTACAGAAGATCAGAAGAGTCCAGAAACAGCGAGAGAGAGCGGTAACAGAAGATCAGCAGAGTCCAGAAACAGAGAGAGAGAGCGTTAAGAAGATCAGAAGAGTCCAGAAACAGAGAGAGAGAGCGTTACAGAAGAATCAGAAGAGGTCCAGGAAACAGAGAGAGAGAGCGTTACAGAAAGATCAGAAGAGTCCAGAAACAGAGAGAGAGAACGTTACAGAAGATCAGAAGAGTCCAGAAACAGAGAGAGAGAGCTTACAGAAGATCAGAGAGTCCAGAAACAGAGAGAGAGAGCATTACAGAAGATCAGCAGAGTCCAGAACAGAGAGAGAGAGCGTTACAGAAGATCAGCAGAGTCCAGAAACAGAGAGAGAGAGAGCGTTACAGAAGATCAGAAGAGACCAGAAAACAGAGAGAGAGAGAGTGTTACAGAGAAGTCAGCAGAGTCCAGAAACAGAGAGAGAGAGCTTTACAGAAGATCAGAAGGTCCAGGAACAGAGAGAGGAGAGCGTTTTAGAAGATCAGAAGAGTCCAGAAACAGAGAGCGAGAGAAGCGTTACAGAAGATCAGAAGAGTCCAGAACAGAGAGAGAGAGAGCGTACAGAAGATCAGAAGAGACCAGAAACAGAGAGAGCGTTACAGAAGATCAGAAGAGTCCAGAAACAGAGAGAGAGAGCGTTACAGAAGATCAGCAGTCCAGAAACAGAGAGAGAGAGAGAGCGTTACAGAAGATCAGAAGAGACCAGAAACAGAGAGAGAGCGTTACAGAAGATCAGAAGAGTCCATAAACAAGATAGAGAGCGTTGCAGAAGATCAGAAGAGTCCAGAAACAGAGAGAGAGCGTTACAGAAGGTCAGAAGAGTCCAGAAACAGAGAGAGAGAGCGTTACAGAAAATCAGAAGAGTCCATAAACAGAGAGAGAGAGCGTTACAGAAGATCAGAAGAGTCCAGAAACAGAGAGAGAGAGAGCGTTACAGAAGATCAGAAGAGTCCAGAAACAGAGAGAGAGAGCGTTACAGAAGATCAGCAGAGTCAAGAAACAGAGAGAGGGGGTTACAGAAGATCAGAAGAGTCCAGAAACAGCGAGAGAGAGAGCGTACAGAAGATCAGCAGAGTCCAGAAACAGAGAGAGAGAGCGTTACAGAAGATCAGAAGAGTCCAGAAACAGAGAGAGAGAGCGTTACAGAAGATCAGAAGAGTCCAGAAACAGAGAGAGAGAGCATTACAGAAGATCAGAAGAGTCCAGAAACAGAGAGAGAGAGCTTACAGAAGATCAGAAGAGTCCAGAAACAGAGAGAGAGAACGTTACAGAAGATCAGAAGAGTCCAGAAACAGAGAGAGAGAGCGTTACAGAAGATCAGAAGAGTCCAGAAACAGAGAGAGAGAGCTTACAGAAGATCAGAAGAGTCCAGAAACAGAGAGAGAGAGCATTACAGAAGATCAGAAGAGTCCAGAAACAGAGAGAGAGAGAGCGTTACAGAAGATCAGAAGAGTCCAGAAACAGAGAGAGAGAGAGAGCGTTACAGAAGATCAGAAGAGACCAGAAACAGAGAGAGAGAGCATTAAAAGATCAGAAGAGTCCAGAAACAGAGAGAGAGAGAGCGTTACAGAAGATCAGAAGAGTCCAGAAACAGGGAGGAGAGAGCGTTACAGAAGATCAGAAGAGTCCAGAAACAGGGAGAGAGAGCGTTACAGAAGATCAGAAGAGTCCAGAAACAGAGAGAGAGAGCGTTACAGAAGATCGGAAGAGTCCAGAACAGGGAGAGAGAGCGTTACAGAAGATCAGAAGAGTCCAGAAACAGAGAGAGAGAGCGTTACAGAAGATCAGTAGAGTCCAGAAACAGAGAGAGAGAGCGTTACAGAAGATCAGAAGAGTCCAGAAACAGAGAGAGAGACGTTACAGAAGATCAGAAGAGTCCAGAAACAGGGAGAGAGAGCGTTACAGAAGATCAGAAGAGTCCAGAAACAGGGAGAGAGAGCGTTACAGAAGATCAGAAGAAGAGTCCAGAAACAGAGAGAGAGAGCGTTACAGAAGATCAGAAGAGTCCATAAACAGAGATAGAGAGCGTTGCAGAAGATCAGAAGAGTCCAGAAACAGAGAGAGAGAGCGTTACAGAAGATCAGAAGAGACCGAGAAACAGAGAGAGAGAGAGCGTTACAGAAGATCAGAAGAGTCCAGAAACAGAGAGAGAGAGCATTACAGAAGATCAGAAGAGACCAGAAACAGAGAGAGAGAGCGTTACAGAAGATCAGAAGAGACCAGAAACAGAGAGAGAGAGCGTTACAGAAGATCAGAAGAGTCCAGAAACAGAGAGAGAGACCATTACAGAAGATCAGAAGAGTCAAGAAACAGAGAGAGAGAGAGCGTTACAGAAGATCAGAAGAGTCCAGAAACAGAGAGAGAGAGCGTTACAGAAGATCAGAAGAGACCAGAAACAGAGAGAGAGCGTTACAGAAGATCAGAAGAGACCAGAAACAGAGAGAGAGAGCGTTACAGAAGATCAGAAGAGTCCAGAAACAGAGAGAGAGAGCGTTACAGAAGATCAGAAGAGTCCAGAAACAGGGAGAGAGAGCGTTACAGAAGATCAGAAGAGTCCAGAAACAGAGAGAGAGAGAGCGTTACAGAAGATCAGAAGAGTCCAGAAACAGAGAGAGAGAGCGTTACAGAAGATCAGAAGAGTCCAGAAACAGGGAGAGAGAGCGTTACAGAAGATCAGAAGAGTCCAGAAACAGAGAGAGAGAGAGCGTTACAGAAGATCAGAAGAGTCCAGAAACAGAGAGAGAGAGCGTTACAGAAGATCAGAAGAGTCCAGAAACAGGAGAGAGAGAGCGTTACAGAAGATCAGAAGAGTCCAGAAACAGAGAGAGAGAGAGCGTTACAGAAGATCAGAAGAGTCCAGAAACAGAGAGAGAGAGCGTTACAGAAGATCAGAAGAGTCCAGAAACAGAGAGAGAGAGAGCGTTACAGAAGATCAGAAGAGTCCAGAAACAGGGAGAGAGAGCGTTACAGAAGATCAGAAGAGTCCAGAAACAGGGAGAGAGAGCGTTACAGAAGATCAGAAGAGACCAGAAACAGAGAGAGAGAGAGAGCGTTACAGAAGATCAGAAGAGTCCAGAAACAGAGAGAGAGAGCGTTACAGAAGATCAGAAGAGTCCAGAAACAGAGAGAGAGAGCATTACAGAAGATCAGAAGAGTCCAGAAACAGAGAGAGAGAGAGCGTTACAGAAGATCAGAAGAGTCCAGAAACAGAGAGAGAGAACGTTACAGAAGATCAGAAGAGTCCAGAAACAGAGAGAGAGAGCTTACAGAAGATCAGAAGAGTCCAGAAACAGAGAGAGAGAGAGCGTTACAGAAGATCAGAAGAGTCCAGAAACAGAGAGAGAGAGAGCGTTACAGAAGATCAGAAGAGTCCAGAAACAGAGAGAGAGCGTTACAGAAGATCAGAAGAGACCAGAAACAGAGAGAGCGTTACAGAAGATCAGATGAGACCAGAAACAGAGAGAGAGAGCGTTACAGAAGATCAGAAGTGTCCAGAGAGAAACAGAGAGAGAGAGCGTTACAGAAGATCAGAAGAGTCCACAAACAGAGAGAGAGAGCATTACAGAAGATCAGAAGAGTCAAGAAACAGAGAGAGAGAGAGCGTTACAGAAGATCAGAAGAGTCCAGAAACAGGGAGAGAGAGTGTTACAGAAGATCAGAAGCGACCAGAAACAGAGAGAGCGTTACAGAAGATCAGAAGAGACCAGAAACAGAGAGAGAGAGCGTTACAGAAGATCAGAAGAGTCCAGAAACAGAGAGAGAGAGCGTTACAGAAGATCAGAAGAGTCCAGAAAAGAGAGAGGAGAGAGAGCGCTACAGAAGATCAGAAGAGTCCAGAAACAAGAGGAGAGAGAGCGTTACAGAAGATCAGAAGAGTCCAGAAACAGAGAGAGAGAGCGTTACAGAAGATCAGAAGAGTCCAGAAACAGGGAGAGAGAGCGTTACAGAAGATCAGAAGAGTCCAGAAACAGAGAGAGAGAGCGTTACAGAAGATCAGAAGAGTCCAGAAACAGAGAGAGAGAGCGTTACAGAAGATCAGAAGAGTCCAGAAACAGAGAGAGAGCGTTACAGAAGATCAGCAGAGTCCAGAAACAGGGAGAGAGAGCGTTACAGAAGATCAGAAGAGTCCAGAAACAGCAGCGAGAGAGAGCGTTACAGAAGATCAGAAGAGTCCAGAAACAGAGAGAGAGAGCGTTACAGAAGAGTCCAGAAACAGAGAGAGAGAGCGTTACAGAAGATAATTTAGAGTATTGTAATTGACTTCATTACGGTGTTTCTCAGTCTTCCCTCTCTCATCTACAGCTAGTGTAAAACGCTGCTACTAGATTACTCTATGGAAGCCGCAAATATGAGCCAGATACAAAGTCACAACTACATTTGACCTTTTTTTTTATTCCATGGTGGAAACAAGAAAAACACAAGCAGAAATCAGAAAAACACAAAACTAAAAACTAATTCAAAACATTGATAAGAGTAATAGCATCTGAATAAAACTCAAATAACACTGTAAGCTTGTTTCTTACATACAGATGCTGGTGTGTGTGCGTGTGAATGAAAGTGTGTTTCCACAGCAGGCGCTTCTGTTTCTCTTCACTGAAATGCATTAATGTGTCTGGTGGCTTTCATTGAAAGTGAGTCTCCACAGCATTCACGCGACGCTCAGAAGCGCATCAGATGCTACTGATTCAAATGCTAATTCATACCTGCTAAGAAGCGCCGTATTCTATCTGTGTCTTTGTTTTTGTGTGTGAGGAGAAGATACTTCAGCACTCAGCATGATAAACCCTTCACCGCACACACCCCGCTTATTATGCAATATTTTGGTTAATTTGATCGGGCGTTCAGCTCCCCTATGAGAGGCCGTTCACACAAGACATGTTTCTGTGTTCAACAGCAGCTAGATGCAGTGAAACGCAGCAGAACCGAGTCTCAGATGCATTCCAGGGGTTTAACTTGACACAGAATCCTAAAAAACATGTAAATGATGCATTCAATCAAAAGTTTGGAATAATTAAGGCAAAAAATTCTCTTCTGCTCACCAAAGCTGCATTTATTTGATCAAAAATAGCTAAATATTATTAGACTGTAAAACTATATGTCACGGTCTTGCTGGTGTGCCCAGGCTGGCCACCAGATGTACTTTGAGCACTTGTGGACTGGCTAGAGACCCCTAGGGGTAAAGCATTAAGCTTGTTAGACATCAGGGATCCTGGAGTATATGGACTAGAGGCACCATGAGACAAACCACTATGCAAACCCAGTATGCCGCAAGTGGTTCTGGACACCTCGTCTCTTCCCAGGGAGGGAGTAGAAGCTACCCTGCCGAGCTTGGGTTTTTTGGCCAGTCCACCAGTGATGGTTTGCATTTGTCCACCTCCGAGGAAACCTCTGGTCATCAATCAGCTGAAACACCTTTGCCTGTGTTCTCGAAGGAAAGCATCTCTTACAAAAGTTTGTCTGATCCAGGTGCCACTTCTCAAATTAGCCCTATACTACTTTCAGAAAGTTTGGGTCAACTTGTATCTTCTCAGGGGGAAGGTAGCTACAGTGGTTTGTCTCATGGTGCCTCTAGTCCATATACTCCAGGATCCCTGATGTCTAACAAGCTTAATGCTTTACCCCTAGGGGTCTCTAGCCAGTCCACAAGTGCTCAAAGTACATCTGGTGGCCAGCCTGGGCACACCAGCAGGACCGTGACACTATGTAAACTTTGTGTAAAACTGTTTTGAACACCGATGATAATATGAAATGTTTCTTGGTCAGCAAATCAGCATATTATAATGATTTCTGAAGATCATGTGACACTGAAGACTGGAGTAATGATGCTGAAAATACAGAAATAAATTACAGTTTAACACACATTCACATAGAAAACAGCTGTTTTATATTCTAAAATTATTTAAACATTTTTACAATATTTTGACTGAATAAATGCAGCCTTGGTGAGCAAAAGGGACTTGTTCCAGAAACATTAAATAATCGTAGTTATTCCAAACTTTTGAGCATATGGACCAGTTTAAGAACAAGCAACACATCAGAAGAAGAACACATTCAGTGTGAAGTGAAGGACTTCAGCTCTATTTGACATGTTCAGCAGTATTTCAGCCCAGAAGATGCGCAGAGATGCTGGTCTGGACGAGCTCTTTAGACACACACTCTCTGATGAATCTCAAACGCTCCTCGTCGACATCGCTCACGGACGACAGCTCTTCTTCATGGAGCGCCGTCCTGAGATGGAAATACTTTTACAAAGACAAAAAGAGGACCGAAGAGACGGGACGGAGCAGAACGGATGTGAGGAGAGATGGAGAGCATCCTTTATTTGACGCGCGCTGAAGCAGATGCAATTGATAAAAACCTGTCAGGTTTCCCTCAGCGGTGGATTTTAATGCACTAGTCTGACAGAACGACATGCTCCGCATGTTCAATGAGGCAGACGCACGGATCTGAGCTCTGAAACACACACACACACACTTCATCTGTAAATGTAAGTCTCACTGCTGTACTCAAATCTAACATCGAAACTCTTGTGTGTGTTGTACAGAAAGACTCTCAGCATCACATCGGTCCCTCATGGAGACGATCCTGTATCACCGCATACATGCTTCTCTGGGTAAACATGTTTTCAAATCCAGTCCACACTGCAAGCAGTGCATAAATACATATATACTGTATATATATAATTTAAATCCTGCCAAGCTGGCTAAATATTTCAGGCGCTTGGGATTTCAGATATTTCTGTTGTTTGGGAGTTTTAATTTTAATTTTTTAAATAAACTGAAGCCATGAATATGAAATACACTAAAGGTAGCTACAAAATAGAGTGATAGAACATTAGAACGATAGACAGTATGATATAGAGAACATCAGAATGGTTAACAGAATTACAGAATGACTAAACAATAGATAAAACAATAGGGGATGGTAGAAAGATAGCTAAAACAGATTGAACATTAGAATGATGGATGGATGGATGGATGGATGGAAGGAAGGGTGGATGGATAGACTGATGGACGGATAGATGGAGGGATGGATAAATCTATAGGTGGATGGATGGATAAATGGATGGATGGATGAATCAATGAATGGATAAATGGATGGATGGATGGATGTATAGATAGATGGACAGATGGATGGATGGATGGATGGATGGATGGATGGATGGATGGATGGATGGATGGATGGAGGGATGGATGATTGAATGGATAGACTGATGGATGGATGGATGAATGGATAAATGGATGGATGGATAAATGGATAAATGGATGGATGGATGGATGGATGTATAAATGGATGGATGGATGGATAGACTGATAGACGGATGGATGGATGGATGGATGGATGGATGGATGGATGGATAAAGGGATGGATGGATGTATAATTGGATGGATGGATGGATGGATGGATGTATAACTGGATGGATGGATGGATGGATGGATGTATAAATGGATGGATGGAGGATAGACTGATAGATGGATGGATGGATGAATGGATAAATGGATAGATGATAAATGGATGGATAGATGGATGGATGATGGATGGATGTATAAATGGATGGATGGATAGATGATAGATGGATGGATGGATGAATGGATAAATGGATGGATGGATGGATAGACTGATAGACGGATGGATGGATGGATGAATGTATAAATGGATGGATGGATAGACTGATAGAAAGATGGATGGATGGATAGAAAGATAGACAGATGTATGGATAAATGGATGGATGGATGGATAGACTGATAGAAAGATGGATGGATGAATGGATAAATGGATGGATGGATAGAAAGATAGACGGATAGATGGATGAATGGAAAAATGGATGGATGGATGGATATACTGATAGACGGATGGATGGATGAATGTATAAATGGATGGATGGATGGATGGATAAACTGATAGAAAGATGGATGGATGAATGGATAAATGGATAGACTGATAGACGCATGGATGGGGATGGATAAATGGATAGACGGATGGATGGAGGGATGGATAGACTGATAGATGAGATGGATGGATGGATGAATGGATAAATGGATAGACTGATAGACGGATGGATGGAGGGATGGATAAATGGATAGACTGATAGACGGATGGATAGAGTGATGGATAAATGGATAGACTGATAGACGGATGGCTGGAGGGATGGATAAATGGATAGACTGATAGATGGATGGATGGGGGATGGATAAATGGATAGACTGATAGACGGATGGATGGATGAATGGATAAATGGATAGACTGATAGACGGATGGATGGAGGGATGGATAAATGGATAGACTGATAGACGGATGGATAGAGTGATGGATAAATGGATAGACTGATAGACAGATGGATGGAGGGATGGATAAATGGATAGACTGATAGACGGATGGATGGAGGGATAGATAAATGGATAGACTGATAGACGGATGGATGGAGGGATGGATAGACTGATAGACGGATGGATAGAGCGATGGATAAACTGATAGAAAGATGGATGGATGAATGGATAAATGGATAGACTGATAGACGCATGGATGGAGGGATGGATAAATGGATAGACGGATGGATGGAGGGATGGATAGACTGATAGATGGAT
>QVTF01005709.1:2500-5000 GCA_003573665.1 Oxygymnocypris stewartii | reverse complement strand
TTTAATAATGCATTTGCAGTTTTCATTTATTAATTTATTATTTATTTATTTATTTTTAATAATGCATATGCAGTTTCATGGCCAATAAATAATATTTGTAATGTTTGTAATAAATCATGTACGGTCTGGAGTGAGTGGCCTTTGGCAGGTGTGGTGAAATGTCTGGCTGCAGCTCTATGACACTAATGCACAGAAGCTTCTGAACGAAACGCAGGGCGTGACGCAGGAGAGAATTAAACGCCGCTGTCGCGCTGAAGGACGCGCGGCTTCATCCATCTCAATAACTCAGCATGAAGGTTTGGAAATTAGCATGTCTCTCTCTCTCTCTCTCTCTCTCTCTATGACTGCCGTCCACGACATGATTTATATCCGTCAGCACAAAAAACAAACCACGCCAAATTACTAAATTGACAGATACACATTAATTGCGCGGATGCTTGCGTCTCTGATCGCTCGATGCTATGGCATCGTGATTGGCTGAGTGTGAAGCATGCTGGGACGGCGCAGGTTTGACCCTCATCAGTTTGACAGACGACCACGAGCGCTAACGAGAGACGCTCCACGTGTGTGCCAGACAATTAACATCAACCCCGTATGTTCTCACGGTCTTCCGTGATAGGGTTAACTAAAATTAAAACCAATAAAAAATGCTTGAAGTTAACTGAAATTAAATTTAAATATAGCTGCAAGCAGCAATTATGGGGCCAAGTACTACAGAAGCAAGCATCAGACCAACCGCAGCAATGAGTAATTTAAGCCATTTTAAGATTATTGTAGTACAAATGGCTCAAAATCATACAATAGGTGGCATCGTTATTAAATCCATGTGGTGTGTTCTGTGTGAGGTGACAATGGCACACGCAAAGTTTGGTGTCAATATGCCAAAGCATTGCAGAGATACAGCCTCAAGTGTCGTTTTGGCATCATACCTCAAATTCATTTCCGTGGCATGCAAAAACGGTTTTGTCTATCAACACAAAATTCACAAATCTTTGTCAGCATGGTCTGAAGATGATATGATTCGATTTTAGTGAAAATCGGACAAACGTAGGTTTTCAACATAAAACAAAATGGCAGACAGGAAATTCGGCTTTCTATAACATAATTGGTATTTATGTTGTCGGCATGACAATGTAATAATTTGAGACCAGTTTCATTACAATAGGCTAATGCAATAAAACGTTATTAGCATTTTTGGAAATGTCATTATTAATAATTACTGAATGGTTTATTACTCTTGACCAATAGGTGGCGCTGTTATCAAACTGACGTAGCGTGGTTAGTGTGAGGTGACAATGTCTCGTACAAAGTTCGGTGTCAATATGTCAAAGTTTCGCTGAGATACAGCCACAGATGAAGTTTGGCATCTTTCCAGCAAATTGTTGATGCGCTAAACGAAAACCGTTTCGTATATCGACACAAAATACATAAATTTTCCGAGCATGGTCTGAAGATGATCCGAGTCAAATTTGGTGAAAATCAGACTAACGGTCTAATATGAGTTCGAAAAAGTAGGTTTTAAACATGAATAAAAATGGCGGACAAGAAGTTCGGCCAATTATGGCAAAGTTGGTATCGATGTTCTCGGCATGAACCAAGGAATCTATAAACATGAGTTTGATTACAATAGGCTAATGTAAGCAAAAATCTAATAGCATTTTTAGAAATGTCATAACTTTAGACCACAAGGTGGCGCTGCTTTCAAACTTTAGAAAACTTTACGTCATACGCTCGACCGCCTTGTCGGGAACACACCTGCTTGAGAGACCGGAAGCTGGACTTTATAAAGTTTAAGAAACTTATTTTTTACCTAAAGGTAAAAAACTACCTAACTACCTAAACTACCTAAACTACCTAAAGACCCGCTTCTTTCTCTCTCCACTTTAGTCCTGACTAGGGGTGTGCGATATATATTGTCTGCGATAATATCGTAATTGTTGTTTTAATGATGTGCAATTTGACAATATCGAGTATTTTGCAAAACCCCAACAAAACAGCTAATAAACAATAAGTTAATATCAAGAGACTTACATTTTATACACCATATTGCCTGTTTTTGCAGCATTTCGTCGACAAAAAAATTATTCCAAACAGCTACAGCGATGTTTTGAGTCTCAGTGATTTGTTCATGAATGAATCAATGAACCGTTTAAATGATTTGGTTCAGTCGCAACGACTCACTTGTTAACAGTGACATGCTGCCACCTGCTGGCAATTTAATTTCACATTTAAAGTATATTTTCATTTTGTTTCATAATTTTAAATATCAGTATTCAATGTTTAATGTTTAAAACGTCAAATGATGCATTTGTAACTGGTTAAAGCACTCCATGTTCCTCTGAGCTGCATTAAATAGTGTGTGAATACATCTTAGAGAGATTAATTGTGATGATACTGTTTCATTTGTTTGGGAGCAGCCTAAATGTGTGTTATCTTAATTGACTGGTTAAATGTAACAATTTGACTCAAAAGATGTACACTTTTAGAAACAAAAGTGTTA
>QVTF01005708.1:0-28444 GCA_003573665.1 Oxygymnocypris stewartii | reverse complement strand
CTGCTAATTTACATGTGCCTTTGCAAATGAGTTGATTACTGCAGGCAAGATTACACAACATCACGCGACATTTGCATGAGCTACAGTAAACAGAGGTGAAAGATCTCACTGCTTATTCCATTCAAGCCTTTGCTTTTCTGACACTTAAACCAGCAAACCTTCTTAGAGCATTCTGACAATGCTTGAAATTTCTCTCAAAATTATGAACAAGTGTCCTTCCGGTACTGTTAGACTGCACAAGTTATGTGGTCTTTAATAATGTTCTCAAAACAATAGCACAAAAACTTCATGGAATGTCTTTAGTTAGACGTTCTTGTTTAACAACGTTCAGAGATCCTTCAAAAGTAACATCCCTTAATGGTTTCATTAACTTTGCATAACAAATAAATGCATTGTTTTTACTAGCTACTAATTACAAATTCAACAGTGTAATTAGACACTGTTTAATTACTTTCTCTAAAAAAATTGCATTACTTCTTAATTACTTTCTGAATCTCATATCAACCTCAACCAGTCGAACAATATAAAGATATGAAACTGCTCTTTTAATTTTTTTTGCCAGAGCATCATAAAGACAGTCAGAACAACATTTTACAGAAGTATTTGTTGCTTTTTGACTCATTTGACTACATTAGTCAAAGTAAGAAGGCATTTGTAACCAGCACAATCTTCAGTTCTTCATTTAGTTTCTCAGTTATCAACTACGGGCAGCATTCACAGACAGAAGTTGAAGCCTCTGTGAAAAAACACTTGAGACTGTAGTGCTTGTGGTGGAAGGAGTGATGCTGGCTTGTGATGCGCTGTGGCTTCATTGGCGGAGACCTAACCGAGAGCATCGCGTTGAAAATAGATCTCTTTTAAAGAATGGAAGTAAAACAGAGAGCAGTTTTAATCATGAAAATGTATCTGTCTTTGTTTACAGATATTTATAACCTGTTTGTTTGTCTGAAAATAATTGAAGGCTTTCCTGTTACACAAACAGTATAGCTGATACAAGCAAAGCCTATGGGTTTGATTCCTTTAAATGAGTCAAAAGTATACTTTGAATGCCACGCAAATCGCTTAAAAGCATCTACTAAATGCGTAATTCTAAATGTAGTAAAAATTTAAAACTGGAGGTTTCAGAGTTCTTTTTTAGATTTTATATAAACCACATCCTCCCTCAAATAACAAATGCCCTTTCGTTGCTTTTATGAGCTATTTAAAGTAGAATAGCTCATATTTAAAATAAAATAGTGGGGAAGTCATGACCTAATGTTAGAGAGTCGGACTCGTCAAATTTGTGAGTTCGAGTCTCCGGCCGACAGGAATTGTAGGTGAGGTGTACAGCGCCCTCTCCACCTTCACTACCACGACTGAGATGCCCTTGAGCAAGGTACCGAACACCTAACTGCTCCCCGGGTGCAGCAGCATTAATGCCTGCCCACTGCTCCGGGTGTGTGTTCACGGTGTGTGAGTGTTCACGGTGTGTGAGTGTTCACGGTGTGTGAGTGTTCACGGTGTGTGAGTGTTCACTGCTGTGTGTGTGTTCACTGCTGTGTGTGTGTTCACTGCTGTGTGTGTGTTCACTGCTGTGTGTGTGTTTACACTGCTGTGTGTGTGTTCACTGCTGTGTGTGTACTTTGGATGGGTTAAATGCAGTGCACAAATTCCGAGTATGAGTCTCCATACTTGGTCGTGTGTCACGTCACTTTCACTTAAAAAGGAATGAAACATTGAATGGCAATGCAAACAAGCATTAGGACACCACCTTGTGGTCAGATGCTGCAGTTCACCAACATTCTACTAAAATGAGAGGGATCTGTTTGTTTTAAAAAAAAACTTTGTTTTTGATGAGTTTATTTTCTTTTCTTTTTCAGCTGATACGACAGAAAAGTGCATCACTGAAAGAGGATTATGGCCTGACCACTGCGGTAGGAGAAATCAAGAAATGCGAAGAAAAACCGCTATAGGGATATTCTGCCCTGTACGTAGGCTTATCAGTAAAGCTTGCTTTATTCTGTTATTACGGCTGTTTCTAGGTGTAGCAGTTTCTCAAATTGAATTCAGGGCAATTCACTACAACTGTTTTAAGAGATATGTGTGAACCGATAACATTACCTTTATTGTTCTGCCAACATTTCAGGTAATATTTACAATTCAGTGCAATTCAGACAGTCCTGCAGTGAGACACATATTTTATATGAAATAAATGTATTTGATATAGTTTATATGTTGATATTAATAAGTATTCAAAAAAGCAGCATGTATAATTTACAATGAATACATAAAAAATACATTTGTCAGAGCCTAACAATAAGATTTTTTTGCTGACCCAGTTTGTTTGTTTATTTATTTATTTCTGAACAAAACCTGACATCATGACAAAATGACCTATGAAAAAGAAATTAATAAGAAATATAAATAAGGTCTGTATTTTCACTGGTCCCTCCACTAAACATATTACATTTTATGTTCAGTAGAATAATTATTTGTTTTCACAAACATAACTTTTTTAACAAATTTCAAAATAGTATTATGTTTAAAGAATAATAACTAGAAACTGTACAGCTCCATGACAGATATAAATGAATATATTTTGTGGAAAAACAATTGCATGTGGTGCTTCATGTATTATTTACAACCCATTCTTCCTGATGTATGCGTCTAAGACCAACACTTTTTGTGTTACAGTATTGCACACTTTAAAATCAGGATATTCAAATCTGACAGTAAGCTCTGATCTCATCAGCTTTGAAATATTTGTGACTCTCAGTATGACACAGAATAGTGCTCTGAAGTTATTTTACATGATTCTCTGTTACATCATTTTCAATTTACTGTCACATCAAAACATGCCTCCTATGGTTACAGTACTATGTTTTCTTAGTATTGCAATGCCAATAACATGTCATTATATTTCATAATTGAGTCTCCACAATGTGTTGCCTGATAAATGAGTTACTCACACTGATGAGAGGAAAAATATGCAAATCCCTTGGTATTTTTCTGCTTTTTATGTATTCCAGATGATCAGACCAGAGTCTGTCTAGCTCCAACCACATCTAAATACGGGTCTGATTATATTAATGCCAACTTCATCAAGGTACTGCAGCGTTTAAACTTCTTATCAAGGGCTTTATGCACTTTTTTCATGACCGGCAAAACAATATGTGACCAAAAAAGTATTAGAACTTTAAAAATAAAAAGTTTAGTGGTGCAGTTTTTGCCAGATATTTTTAAAAACATAGTAATATTTTGTAATCTATTTTTTCTCACTAGGGAGCTGCTAAAACAGGACGTATATCGCCACCCAGGGCCCTTTGAGCAGTACTGTGGTTGATTTCTGGCGTATGATTTGGCAACACAATGTTAAGGTGTGCTGTTTAGGTTTTTAATTATAGACTGCTTCTATAATTATGCATTATCTCTGTTGAATTATCTCTTCTAGTTTCACTTTAGTGATAAAATCAATTTCGTTTTTGTCTGTCTGTTCTTTTTTGATAGGTCATAATCATGGCTTGTAGAGAGATTGAGATGGGAAAGGTATTCTTTATATTTCATTTAGTGTTCGTTGTTATATGCCTATATGCCTTTTGTCATTTTTTGTCATTTACTGTTTAAACAACTTGTCTGTTCTTTAGAAAAAATGTGAAGTCTACTGGGAATCGACCACAGACACATCTATTTTTGGTCCCTTTACTGTCTCAACTGTAAGTGTTTTCTGTACTCCTCAACAAT
The DNA here is from genome assembly GCA_003573665.1 of Oxygymnocypris stewartii. Taxonomy (NCBI): domain Eukaryota; kingdom Metazoa; phylum Chordata; class Actinopteri; order Cypriniformes; family Cyprinidae; genus Oxygymnocypris; species Oxygymnocypris stewartii. The sequence goes on along the minus strand of QVTF01005708.1, from coordinate 24,724 downwards.
GAACATTGTTCGTAATTCAGCAGTTCAGTCTAAGATACAGGATATTAATCTTGCACAACCGTTTCTTTTGATGTTATCTTCAAACCTCTATGAAAGTTTTGTTAGTTTTTTCAGCGGTTTGATGCAAAGTGTAGTTTGTGCAGTAGCAAGGCCCCACAAGGGGAGGTTCTCCTGATTACTTTCATTTTTTTCTTTAGTTTGAGGAGTCACGACCAAATGAGGAAGGCATTGTTCGGACGCTGGTGGTAAAATATTGTGATGTAAGTTGTCTCTAGTGTGTCATCAGTAGAATATGATATAGACCTGACATAATGACATTGGTTTGTATATATATATATATATATATAAGCAGAATTTTCAGCATCATTACTGCAGTCTTCAGTGTCACGATCCTTCAGAAATCATTCTGATATTCTGATTTACTGCTTAAGAAACATTTCTTATTATTATCAATGTTGGAAATAGTTGTGATGCTTAATATTGTGTAAACAGTGATACATTTAGACAGGATAGGATTCAGTGTTGAATATAGTAAAAAAAAAAACGTAATATTATTTGAATTTTTTTTGTAACAAAGCATCCTTGCAGATTAACAGTATGCATTTCTGCAAAGCAAAATAATGTGTGTGTGTATGTATATGTATATATGTATGTGTGTGTATATATACTAATATATATTTAGTGCTGTCAATTTTTTTTTTTTTTTTACTAATCGCACATTTTTCTAAAATTACTCACGATTAATCCCACCTAACATTAAAGTTTTTACAAATACTTTTATATTGCAATACTTTTACATTCAATCTTCAAATGTACATACAAAGAAAGATTTCCCCTTTCTTTAAAACGATCATAGTTTGGGGTTCATTATTAGCCTAGTAATTAAAACACATCAGCCATAAAAAAGTACAATGGCAAATTTGCATAGGCCTATAGTAAACAACTAACTTTTATTAACAAAATGAATAAGACAGATATAGCTTACTTGCAGTGTATAAGGTCTTTTCTCTCTTTTAAAACAAATGCGTTGTGGTTCATTTTTTTTTTTTTGACAATACAACAATAAAGACAAGCTCGCTTATATTAAATGAATAAATGAAACTTTTATTAACAAAAGTTGTGCTTTTGGATCACAGTGTCTCGCATCACTCTTGTCATGTGACCCCCCCCCCGTTTTATTTCTCAGCCGCCTGCTCAAAATACGTTCCCGCGGCTATGGCCCTGCCCCTGCATTGATTATGTTAAATATTTTTAAAGCGTTAAGCTGAAAAAAGTAATCGCCTGCAACAGCACGCTAATTTTGACACCACAAAAAAAAATATATATATATATATATTTGTATATATATCGTTCTATATATTTGGAGTGAACTATTCCTTTAAGAGTGTTTCTATTAGTGTTTTTAAGGAGAATTTGTCAAACCACAAAATTGCAGTGTACTTAATTTTGAGTGTCTTGTAAAACTGTTTATTCTGACAGGGTTCCAAACAAAGAACCGCCATTACTATCTCAGTGTGTGACGTTTCCCAGTTTAGCTCATTTCAAGCGTTGTAATTTGATGAAGAAACCGTACTCCATCGAGAGGTCAACACTCGCCATCTTTCCACACAGGAATCTCGTAAAGTGTCTCATTTCCAATATACTGCCTGGCCGGACCACGGAATTCCAGACAAGCCTGATAGCATTCTGGGTATGATGGAGTTGGCTCGCCAAAAACAGGGCAACCAGACGGTCCCTGTCGTTATCCACTGCAGGTCTGTATCACACGCACAGCCGTCTCTGTGTTTTTGTGCCTCTGACAAATGACCCATCTGCCCATGAAAATTAATCAGGTCGAGTCGATCCGTGTTGTTTGGGTGCAGCAGGGGCCGGCCTGTGTTCCTCTGGTTCCATGCATTTTAATAGCACCATTTAAATGAAGCGAGACATGTTAAATATTCAGCACCTGATGTGGTGCTGGAAAAGCCAGTTAACTTCCAGACTTCAGCACAGATTCACTCATTACCCTCTCTTTATATACATGAGAGAGGCTCTGTCTGACAATATGGCCCATAATTCCCCCCGTGACCCTCTGAACTGAGACTCAGGAGGGAACGGATCATATCATGATATGGAAATGTGACGGCTCCTCTCTCTTTACAGTGCCGGCTGCGGTAGAACGGGGGTCATCTGTGCTGTTGACTATGTCAATGATCTACTGCGGACAGAAGTATTGACACTATAAGCAACACAAAATTACATGCACAGCACTTGAGAGTGAAGCATGTCATTTTTAAAGTTAAATTAGGCAAAAAATGTATATATATATAACACTAATGTAACACATACACATGTGAAACATGTTTTCTTTTATTCTCAGCAAATACAGGAGGATTTTAATATCTTTGATCTGGTGTTAGAGCTCAGAAGACAGAGACCTTCGGCTGTGCAGACCAAGGTAGCATAAGAACATTATTATTTGCATGCCACATTAATGAAAATTATCTACAGAATGGATTCTTGAACAATTATAGAGCCCTCTTCATTTTAAAGTATGTTTTTTATCACATGGGTTTTATCACATTTAGCCCTGTCTGTCATATTTCACAACACCATGTGAATTCCTGACGTCAAGTGCTTTGTTTTTGTCAATCTTCTCAGGAGCAGTATGCATTCGTCTTTCATACGGTCTCTCAGATGTTTCAGAAGGTCTTGGAGATGAAAAACAATAATACAGAGGTAAGGCATAAACAACTGTGCAAATTTAAATATTTAATTTAATTAAAAAATAAAAAGGATGCATTAGATTGATCGAAATTGGCATTAAAGACAGTAAATGCTGTTCTTTTGAACTTTCTATTCATTTATCATGTTTCCACAAAAAATATTAAGCAACTGTTTTCAACACTATTAATAGTAGAAAATGTATCTTGATCAGTAAATCAGCACATTAGAAAGATTTCTGAAGGATCATGTGACACTGAAGACTGGAGTAACGATGCTGAAAATTCAGCTTTGATCACAGAAATAAATTGAATTTTAAAATATGTTCAAATAGAAAATTAATATTTAAAATTATAATAATTTTTCACAATGTTGTAGTTTTTACTGTGTTTGATTTAAATAAATGCAACTTTGCTGAGCATAAGATACTTAAAAAATCTTGCAGACCCCAAACTTTAAATAATTGTGTAATTATATTGAATTTAAAGGGTTATTTCACCAATTTTTGTCATCATTTGCTTACTCTCATGCCAGTCCAAACCTGTATCATTTTCTGAACACAAAAATAGATATTTGTTTCCATACAGAAGTGATGCTGTCAAGCTCCATCTAAAGCCATCAGATTTTAATGAGGAACACACTGAAATTTAAGTTGCTATTCATTCAGAACCTTCCTGTCTGCCATCATGCTGAAATTTGCATTCAAATACATTCAAATACAGCACTTGAGCGATGTGAATCCCCTTATAATGAGCTATTATAGACGTGAAATGTAGGCCATGACTCATTTTATTACTTTTATGGTGCCTATAGATGCTGTTTTTTGCCCTTGTAGGGCCTCGACAGCTTCTGCTTCTCTCACTTTTATTGTATGCAATAGTCACTAGCATAATTTTCTAAATATCTAATAACCGAATGATGAAATTTTTGGGTTAAACCGCTATTACCTAATGTTCTTGTGCTGGATGACGTACTAATGTCCCTGTGCTTGTTGGTACATTGAATGGTGTTTAGAAGGTGGGTGTTCTTTGTGACAAAAGAGCTATTTCCGTTTGTTGACATCTTAGGTAGAAACATTATCTATATTTTCCTCTATGGGTGTTTTGTTTAAAATACATTCACTCTACCACTACATCTCTTGTTTTTACATCACATCATGTTTTACTTCCTCTAGACTTTGAGCCGTAAACTTTAAAAAAGCAGTTTAGCAGGAAACACACTTGCTGTGTGCTTCCTCTATGCAAATGTTCAGGCACCCTTCAACAGTTGAACTCAAACGCTCTGTGTAGCCGCTCTTCCACACTGTGTACATATTTCACAAATAGTTTTTCTTTTTTTTCTGTTTTCATATTGGAAACTCAAGACTTCAGCCTCTCTGTACATCAATGCGGTTCCGCCGAAGACTTCACTGAAATCAGGATCATTAGGGAGCATCAGCTTATCCCCTAAAACACGGTAAGACCACAACGACCCTCATTTCCACATTTCTAACCATGTTTGCAGATGACTGGGATTAAAACCAGTGGTGGCGACACAGCCAGAGGCCAGTTTGAGATAAAAAACTGCACAAATCTGCTAACTACACCACTGTGCATCACAGCAGTTGGACTCACCCAAGACGCCCGCAAGCTGTTATTGTCGGTTCTGTATCGCACATCACAGGGAGTGATTTGAACTTTTCTCATCTAACACGTAACTAGAGTTAATGTGAGTTGATCTCATGAGTCATAAACGGATAGCTGAATATGTATTTCTTTGCACAGTCACTTGTTCATGGTGACATTTCTGCTTTGCATACAGATGAATATGACTTGTAATGATGATTGATCTAAAGATGTGAATATTTTACACGAACGCGGTTTCCGCTAATGCTCAGATTATACAGAGCAAACAAGCAATTTAATAATTTGCAAGTCACCGTGTTCTGCCGTCGCAGTTCCCCTTGGGTCAGTAGAATTTTTCACAAGAAACATTGAATGCAGATGTGACAGACAGTCATTAAAAGTTGCTGTAGATGTGTCCCACAATGCACCAATGTAGTCAAGCCACCCAGAGCTAAATGTGGAAGATAAACTTTCTATTTTCTGTGAATGAGCTACGGTGTAGTCTTACGTCACATTATAATCTAATACAAATGACTTTGGCTTATAAACTAGCAATGTAATTGACATTCTAGTGATCTCATGTTTCTGAGATACTCATTTTTGTACTCTGCACCAATGCAAATAATAATATGAATTATTTTATGTCTAGATTCTTGTGTTTTCTATGGGTTCTGCTGTGTTGCTTGGATGGTTTCTTACTGGTCCAAGTAAAATAAAAATGTCTTGGGTGTATCCCCTAGTAAAAAAGTAATATATATATATAATAAAATACATTTCAAACTATTGTTCGAATATATCAACATATTTACTTTCATATTGCTTGAGACTTGCTGATAAAAAAGTTAATAATTAAATTTATATGGAATATTACTTTTTAATATTAAGCCTAAAATGTGTTTTAATTTCACTATTGATGAGGATTGTATGGGTTTTGAATAATATTGTTTTTAAATGCAAGATATTTAAAGTGTACCTGATGTATACTTGAAATAGTTCCACTTTTTAGCACATTCAAACTTTAGTTGGACTTCAGCACTACTTCCACACAATTCAAGTGCAATAATACAAAATTAGTTGTAATTTAGCATATTGTGTATACCAGTTTAGTATACTAAAAGTACAACCCGAATTCTGGAAATGTTGTGTGTTTTTTTTTGGGGGGGAATAAAATGAAAACTAAGAGACTTTCAAATCACATGAGCCAATATGTTATTCACAATAGAACACAGAGAACATAAATAGTTAAACAGATAAATTTTACACTTTTAGCCATTAAATGAGCTCATTTCAAATTTGATGCCTTCTACAGGTCTCAAAAAAGTTTGCATGGGGGCAACAAAGGGCTGAAAAAGCATATATTTTGAAAAGATTCAGCTGGGAGAACATCTAGCAACTAATTAAGTTAATTGACATCAGGCCTGTCACATGATTAGCTATAAAAGGGATGTCTTAGAGAGGTAGAGTCTCTCAGAAGTAAAGATTGGCAGGGGCTCTCCAATCTGAAAGAGTGCGTAGAAAGATTGTGCAATTTTAAAAAACAACGTTCCTCAACGTCAAACTGCAAAGGCTTTGCAAATCTCATAATCTTCAGTGCATAATATCATCAAAAGTTTCAGCGAAACTGGAGACATCTCTGTGCATAAGGGACAAAGCCGAAGAGCTTTGTTGGATGCCTGTGGTCTTCGGGCCCTCAGACGACACTGCATCACTCATCGGTTTGATTCTGTCATTGAATTACTAAATGGGCCCAGGAATACTTCCAGAAACCACTGTCGGTAAACACAATACGCCGTGTCATCTGCAGATGCCAACTAAAGCTCTATCATGCTAAATGGAAGCCATATGTGAACACGTTTCAGAAGCACCGTCGTGTCCTTTAAAATGGGTTGTTTTAAAGTGTAAAAATGATCTATGGTCAGACGAGTCCAAATTTGACATCAAAATATGTCAACCACGAACCCTTCAGAAGCTGGAAACCTATATCAGGCAAGAATGGTACCAAATTCCAACACCAATACTCCAAAAACTCATAACCTCGATGCCCAGACGTCTTCAAACTGTTTTGAAAAGAAGAGGAGATGCTACACCATGTGACATGACTCCGTCCCAACTATTTTGAGACCTGTAGCAGGCATCAAATTTGAAATGAGCTGATTTTGTGCATAAAATAGAAAAAAATCTTAGTTAAACAGCTGTTATATTATCTAGGTTCTAATGTGAATATCGTTTCATGTGATTTTGAAATTCTTTTAGTTTTCATTTTATTCAAATGTAAAAAACCGTCCCAACATTTACGGAATTCGAGTTGTACATTGCTTTTTTTTATTAAGTACATAAATATGTATATGTATTATTAGTAGTACTTAACACAAAATAAATGTATTTCAAATATGTTTTAGTATATTTACTTTCACTAGGTTACTTTAATGGGTTTTTGTCCATTTTATTGTTCTTTATTTTAGTGTACTTTATGGTGCTATACAGGTGCATCTCAATTAAATTAGAATGTCGTGGAAAAGTTCATTTATTTCAGTAATTCAACTCAAATTGTGAAACTCGTGTATTAATTAAATTTAATGCACACAGACTGAAGTAGTTTAAGTCTCTGGTTCTTTTAATTGTAAGGATTTTGGCTCACATTTAACAAAAACCCACCCAAATCTCATCAAATTAGAAAACTTCATAAGACTAATAAAAACATTTTTTTGGGGGGAATTGTTGGCCTTCTGGAAAGTACGTTCATTTACTGTATATGTACTCAATACTTGGTAGGGGCTCCTTTTGCTTTAATTACTGCCTCAATTCGGCGTGACATGGAGATGATCAGTTTGTGGCACTGCTGAGGTGGTTTGGAAGCCCAGGTTTCTTTGACAGTGGCCTTCAGCTCATCTGCATTTTCTGGTCTCTTGTTTCTCATTATCACATCAGATTCTCTACGGGGTTCAGGTCTGGTGAGTTTGCTGGCCAGTCAAGCACACCAACACCATGGTCATTTAACCAACTTGTGGTGCTTTTGGCAGTGTGGGCAGGTGCCAAATCCTGCTGGAAAATGAAATCAGCATCTTTAAAAAGCTGGTCAGCAGAAGGAAGCATGAAGTGCTCCAAAAATGTATTGATAAACGGGTGTAGTGACGTTGGTTTTCAAAAAATACAATGGACCAACACCAGCAGATGACATTACACCCCAAATCATCACAGACTGTGGAAACTTAACACTGGACTTCAAGAAACTATAAGCTTCTCCAGACTCTAGGACCTTGGTTTCCAAATTAAATATAAAACTTGCTCTCATCTGAAAAGAGGACTTTGGACCACTGGGCAACAGTCCAGTTCTTCTCCTTAGTCCAGGTAAGACGCCTCTGAGGACAACTGTAGCCAAATTCCTTGACACGTCTGTGTGTGGTGCTCTTGATGCCTTGACCCCAGCCTCAGTCCATTCCTCGTGAAGTTCACCCAAATTCTTGAATTGATTTTGCTTGACAATCCTCATAAGGCTGCGGTTCTCTCGGTTGGTTGTGCATCTTTTTCCTTCCACTCAACTTTCTGTTAACATGCTTGGATACAGCACTCTATGAACAGCAGCTTCTTTGGCAAATGAATGTTTTGTCTTACCCTCCTTGTGAAGGGTGTCAATGATTGTCTTCTGGACAACTGTCAGATCAGCAGTCTTCCCCATGATTGTGTAGCCTACTGAAACAAACTGAGAGACCATTTTGAAGGCTCAGGAAACCTTTGCAGGTGTTTTGAGTTGATTAGCTGATTAGCATGTCACCATATTCTAATTTGTTGAGATGTGAATTTGTGGGTTTTTGTTAAATGTGAGCCAAATCATCACAATTAAAAGAACCAAAGACTTCAACTACTTCAGTCTGTGTGCATTGAATTTATTTAATACACGAGTTTCACAATTTGAGTTGAATTACTGAAATAAATGAACTTTTTCACGACATTCTAATTTATTGAGATGCACCTGTATATTATGTAAACATGTCACAATATTAAATGAATATATATTGTTTAAAATAATAATTAAAATATATTGTATACTGTATAAAATAATTTGCTAAAATATAGCATAAAATAAAAAATGTATTCCTGACTTATGTATTTGTCTGTTTTTGGTTTCAGAAATCTGCCTCTCAAGTCCAGGCTTTCTCATCCTCTTCCTCAGATCAAGATGAACGACACTTATGCGGTCGTCAACAAGTCCAAACTACTGCCTCCTGCTTCTGCCCCTCATTCCATCACTGTCCATCACTATGACAATGCTGATTTAGAGAAAAGCAAGAACAATGCTGTCTATAGTATAGTCAAGCCTAAAAACAGGCCCATGTCAGTCCTGCCCTCTCCCACCTCACCGAGTTACGACCGATCAACGACAGCCAATCAGAGAGGACTGCCACCCAAAAAGATAGATCATGAGGGGTATGAGCTATTGCCAGGTAAAGGACTTTTTATTGGCTCCTATTTTATTTTATTTTTATTTTTTTAATATGATACAAGTAAAAAATCAGTAGCCAGGAAATAACCACTTAGCAACCACCCTGATCCAGTGTTGGTGTAGTATTATTTATTTACTATTGTAGTGTTTATTAATATTTGAATGGTTATATTCTTATATTTTCTGTTTTTGTATTTAAATTGTAGTCATCTTTTGTATAAAAAAAATATAATAATTGCTTTCATTTATTTTTTTGAATTTTCAAATACATTTTTGTACTTTTGGTACTTTGATTTTAGCGAGGCACCAATGCAACATTTTACATTTTCAGAGTTTTTATTTTTTATTTAAGGTTTTTAATCTATTATTGATAAATACAATTTTTGTGTCATTTCGATTACCAGAAATATTTTTTCTAGTTTTAGCTTTAGTTAACATTAACAACAACACTGCCCTGTGGTCTGTTGCACAAAATGCTTACACTAGTCAAGTTAGTCGTCTCATTTATTTCCTCTGCTCATACATTTTTTTTGAAGTCAGTTACATAAAAAACTTAGATTGGTCTAATTTTAACCCATAAATACATCTGAATACCTCTTGGCTATCTGAAGCCTGCTAGGCTAAAGTCTGCTGAACTGAAAATAAAAGCAGACAAAAAATGCAAACTCAAGACTTCAGCTGTGCACTAAAGGAAGATAGTTTTAGTCAAGGGGAACTTGTTTTACAAGAGTTAAGTTCTGTACACTTCTGCTTGCTGCTTTCACTGTCCTCTCGTGACTCTGTTCTGTTCACGTTCTTCTCTTTCATGTGATCAGCAGGGTATTCAGAGCCTCTCGTTTGCTGTTTATCTGTTAAAAGTCAGTTATTTTAAGCTTGTATTTGCATATCTCTGAGGGAATTCAAATTCTCTTTTCTCCCTTTTGAACTTTTAAAGTGTCGGCGTGTCCTAAGGTGAAGTGTGTCATTTTTCTAATGCCACTGGGGTGCCACTAAATAGAAATAGTCAGCAGCATACAGTGCATTCTGAATAGTAAGCTAGATTTCCTTTCGAACAAAGCCTGTGTTTTCAAGCTGGTATCATAAACGTTCCTCCATCTGCTATTGGTCAACCAACAGATAGTCCCGCCTCCATATTATGCCATTTATTGAGGTAAAGTGTTAATGTTTTATACAGCGCCACAATGTAAACATCAGTAACAGTTACATACCAATGAGTGGCTTAATGCATATATTTAAATAAGAATAAGATAAGTAAAAAATTATAATTTGTAATTTTCCATAATTGTATATAACTGGAACAATACTATACATACAATATAAAATGCAAAAAATATGACACTTTTAAATGATTAATAATTTGTAATTGTAATTTAATCATGTTTATTTATTTCTTTTTCTCAGGGGAGTTGAGGTCCATGAATAGAGATTTGCAGGTAAACGTTTTTTGGTAATAAGATGTTTGCAGCCATTTTTGCTTAGCAGATGGGTTCATTTGGTTTTCATGTTAGCATATTAGTTGTTAAATAAAGTGCTAAGTACATATTAATCGTATATGATGCACTTATATGCAGCTATTGGCCTGCCACATTACTTTCTTGTTTGTGTTTCACATTCATCCTCTTCCTGTGATAAGAAGCTTCTAGCTGAGATCACACTCACAAGTTAACAAGCTTTAGCACACACTTCCAGAGAGTACATTTACTAAAAATAAATATTTCCTGTGAATATGATGCTAATGTGTATTTGACTGATGATCACGGTCTTTTTAACCCTGATAATGACAGATTAAGTTATCATTAAAACTAATTAAATGAAATCTGTTTTCCTCAGCCACCCAGCTCTCTTTCACGATCCAAAAGTGCAAGTAAGTGAGCCGTTTGTGTTTTATTTACTATGATCTGGAAAAGATTTTTCTGTGTGAATTTACACATTATTTATTAATATAATAATATTTTTAATAAAATAAAAAGAACGCGTTTAAATGATTATTCACAAAAGATAAGTTATTAAATGCTTATGCTAAATGGGGGGTGTATATATTCTATAATTATGACACATGATTTATTAACTATTAACTGAGAGTTTACATGGACCATTTGTGCTTTTAAAAATGGTCAGTGAAGTGAAAAAGTGAAGACAAAAAAAATTTAAAAGCAATTTCATTTATTAACTATATTTTTTTATTGATATATTTTGTTATTATAAGCTATTTATTATTATATTGTTTTTCTGCATTTTCATGCCTAAAATGCATTATTTTGAATGTGCCAGGTCATTTTAAATTAAATGCAACATAAGCTCCATAAATATGAAAGTCTAACCTAGTTTATATAATTGTGCAAAAAAAAGAACTATCCTGCATAAAACAGAAAGCTCACCTCGACTCCTAAGGTTGAAATCATCTGCCTTATAGGTTTATGTCAATTTTAGCCCATAGTTCTGATGATGAATGACTTTATATCATCCATATATGACAGCACTCAAAAACAGTCAATAAATAAAAATGTTTGTTTATAGTGATGTAGGTGTTACTTCAGTTCCCCGGAGGCTTCTTATCGACTAAATGAGTTTGAAACACTATCTAGCAGTAAACAGGAAGAAGTGTTAGATCAGTGCTGGTTTCACTCTCAAACTCTGAGTTTGGTTTCGAAGTTGTTAAATGCTGTTAAACATGTCTTCGCAGCTGAGAGCCAATCTTCTACAGATGATGATTATGAATATGAATATGTGTCTAGTGTTGTCAAGGACACCAGCAGCCCATATGCTCCGGGTGGCCTGGGTGAGTAATGCCATATTCACACTAAATCTTGATTCTGTACACATCAAGAGTACTGAGCAGATAAACATTTTGGTTTAGATGGGTTTTTGATGAGCCTTTGGCAAAACTGCATGCTAATACTTTTTGTCTAAAAGTTGAACGGCTGCCTAATCAATCTTACAGTGCACATGTGAATTGCTAACTTGTCATTTAGTAAATACAAATAAATAACCTGCTTCCTTACAAGAGAGAAACTGATCTAACTGAGCTTTTCAGACCACACACACACACACTTACAGCTTTGTTACAACCACAAAATGGCGCAGCAGTGTGGTTTCTGGGCCTCAAGAGGCAAAGGCAAACATTACTTCTACTATTGCTCATATTTAGGGTTAGAGGTTTAAACAGACCTCTAATCTTCAGAATTCTAGCATTTGTTTGTATTTTTAAACCTGTATGGCTTTCTTTGTTCTGTGGAACAACAGTTAGATGTCATTTATTAGTCAAACTATCTAAGTCTTGAAGCATGTGAGGATGAGTAAAGAGTGTGTATTTTTGAATAAAGTAACAACCTGGCAACACACAAAAAACCTCAGAACATCATTGCAATCACACAGGGAATGCATTAGCAGCCAGGTTCTGAAGAATGCAATATCATTCTTGTAAAAATGTGTATAAAAATGTGGACATGTATGCAATCCTGATCCATATTAATTCACTTTGACCTGTGCTCTGTTATCTTGCGTTTCTCAATGCACCTGGTGATGTTAAACACTGTCTGTGCTTGTCTTCAGGTTTCAACTGTCGCATAAAGAAACCCAAAGGCCCTCGAGATCCACCGGCGGAGTGGAGTCGTGCAGAAAGATGAAACTGCAAGAGGTTTTAGGTTTTATAAAAAAAAAATTCAGTAGATGCACAGCTATTTTTACACTGGCTAAAAAGCATTATTTATTTCCTTTACTGGTGGTGTTGTTTGTATTACTGTTTTAAATACTGAAGAAATGTATGACTGATTATGTACTGTAGTGTAGTTTATTAGTATATTTGTGTGGCAAAATAGAAATTGCAAGTAATATTGCACATTTTCAGTGCACGCCGATGCAATAATGCATGTGATTTTAAAGGGGTCATTTAATGATTTTCTAATAATTTTAGTCCACTTACAGTATGTTATTAATTTCTATAAGCCAATTTCACCTTATAGATGTTTACAATGTAAATGTGAGTTGTGATCTGTTCTAATGTATTCATCTGACACCAGAAAGTTGCTGTTTAGTTTCATCTATTGTGGAATTTTTGATGTTTTCATACTACATTAAAACATTTTATTTCAAACCGTCAGGGAAAATGGAATGTCTCATGACGCGACCCCCTTTAACTCAAAATCTGGAGTGTGGTTGTTGTGATACGACGTGTCTGTCAATAGAGGGCAGTGTTGGGGAGTGGTTTCTCTTCATGTTGCTCCTCAGAAAACAGATCACTCGGGTTATAAAGACAACATAACATGTGCATAATTATTGATGCCGCATCTCATCTATAAATATGGCTTTTTGTTATTTGGCATATAACATCGTATTCCATATCTTTGTGTGTTGCTTAAGCGTTCAGTTCTAAATCCAGTGTGGACTGTTTAATCCTAGCGCTCATTCCAGTGATAAAACTGTAAAACTTGCCCTCTAAACTCAGTGTGATTTATTTCCCTCAGGAAAATCAGGGGACTCTTAAGTTGTGCTTAAAGCAGGGAGCACATTTTCCCAGATGCTCGGCCTGTTGGCAGCGTTCCTAGATGCGTGTTTTTGATGATGAATCATTCTTGCAGGATGGTAACAGCAATATCATGCAGAAATGCTGCTCTTTACACCATATCATACATGCATCGCCTGGTTAAGACTGACTGCTTTAATGTGGATGAGGCATAACGACTTGAAGTCACATAATGATAGAAGATCTGATTACTTCTGGTCCTGAATGCTGATTGGTCGATATAGCATACCAGCTGTGATAAAATACAATTAAAGGTTGAATTTGAATGGAATTGTAACAACCCTGAATGATGGGAAGCAGATTCTACTTAGAAAGTCTTATATATTGTTTATTTACATTTTTTCACACGTGTGTGAATATATAATAAAAATGAAAATCACCATGTAAAAATATGGAGAAATCAATACAATTATTGTGAAGTATTTATTAGGCCTTTGATCATTGCTGTGGTTGTACAAAAGCTGTCCAAAACAACATGATTATTATATCATAAAATCCCTGTAATGTGTTTAGCCTGAGGGAGTTTTTCTCTGAAGGTGCTGCAGTCAACAGGGACTCCATTTTTAGTCATGCAGTGAAGATTTTGACTCCAGCCTTGCTCCAACTCTCTGTGTGTGTGTGTGTGTGTGTGTGAGAGAGAGAGAGATATGAGACAGAGAAAGAGTCTGAGGATGCACTGACGGGTGGAAACTCGTAGGGAAAAAAATAACAATGAAACAGCAACAGACAGACAGAGAGAAGAGACTGTTTGCTAGTGTTCTGCTAATGGCTGCTCTGTTAGCAGTAAAGCCTGTAGGGTGTGTGTGTGTGTGTGTGTGTGTGCGTGCGCGCTGGTCTCCTCTGAGCTCCTCTGGCTGGGTAATCCCATTCAGCACATGCTAATGTGAAACCAGATTCTAATGACCTTCTGCCATGGCTTTTCAACCCAGGCCTGGAGCAATCTCACAGCAACATCTCGTAGATGCTCTCTCCAAGAACGCCCCCACAGTAGCACACAAGCATCCCAGTGAACAAACCATCTTACCATAAAATCTTTCTTATCCACACCATCGCTGCAGAGCGGCTCAGATGTTATGTTTGAGTGAATTATTATTAATTTTACAGTTTAATCACAGTTTATGGCAGCATCACAATTTGCATAGTAGCAGTTCCATATAGTGTACAACAGTCATGCCAGCAGAGCTTGTTCGAATGACAATCTAATGTAAAAAAGTGAATGACATACGTAGCCAAGTATGGAGACGCATACTCGGAATTTGTGCTCTGCATTTAACCCATCCAAAGTGCACACACACACAGCAGTGAAAACACACACACACACACCCGGAGCAGTGGGCAGTCATTTATGCTGCGGCACCCGGGCAGTTGGGGTTCGGTGCCTTGCTCAAGGGCACCTCAGTCGTGGTATCGAGAGCGCTGGACATTCACTCCCCCCACCGACAATCCCTGCCGGCCCGAGACTCGAACTCAGTCGATTTCGATGATTAGTTTAATCGATTATTTCTGAGACTGGAAACCTTTCGATTTCGATTATTAGTAGGAGTAGTAATTTTAGTTTAAACTTTTTTTAAGATAGCTTTTAGTAACAACTTTTTGTCATGTTGTATATAGATTAATGTTCAAAAGTTTGGGGTCTGCAAGATTTTTTTTAATAGAAGTCACCTATTTATTTGATAAAACAATATGCAAAAAAAATAATATTGTGAAATATTATTACAATTAAAAATAAGTTTTTATTTGAATATATTTTAATATAGAGTTCATTAATGACCCTCTGTGACTTAGCCTCTATGTGGAGGATGTCAATGATTGTCTTCTGGATCATTGCCAAGTCAGCATTCTTCCCCATTATTGTGGTTTCAAAGAACCACAATAATCAAAGAGATGCCACAATTTATTGTACGAATGGTCATTTATTGAAACTCAAATGTAAGTATTCTAATATTTTGAGATACTGATTTTTGACTTTCATTAACTGTAAGCTCTAATCATCAAAATTAAAACATAAAACTTTGGATGTTTTTTTCTTTACATGTAATGAATCTAAACTATATGACAGTTTCACTTTTTGAAATAAGTTACAAGAAAAAATGAACTTTTTCACAATATTCTATTGTGTGTGTGTGTGTGTATATATATATATATATATATATGTCATAATTATGTAGATTTTTGCCCTTTAATCCCTTTTTATTCTGGATATATACACCTTTACTGGCATGGTGGTTTAATCAACATCTTGTATGTCCATTAACATTTTGATTCTTATAATGAGCTGATTTTTAAACGTTGTCTGTGTTTGTTGTACATTTAAATGTTTTAACCCCCCCCCCCCCAATATTCCTTTAACTGTTAATTTTACCCTACAGTCACAGTCCATGTTGAAGCTTAGCGCATCCAGAACAGTTGGTGCATTTACCAGCTTCCACGAAGGCCAGTCAGTTAACACTCTGTGAGGTTCTTTCATTGTTGTTTCAAGATGGCTTCACTGTCATCTGTTGGATTATTAATCAGAGCGCGACTGTAGAAAGCTCTTAGTGTCCTCCAGTCTCTTCATGACCTCTGGATCATAAGCATCTCTTCCAGCGAGTGTCCGCAGTGAGAAAACGGTCAGTTGTGAGGGAAGACAAAGGCGGCCCTCAGGCTGGTTTGGATCCAGCAGACAAGGGAGGCCTGTGTTCACTAGAGCACATGGATATTGATCTGCTCCCTGCCGTCTCACCGTCCATCTGTTTGGGTGAAGACTGCGATACCTCCATACTACAACTACCTCCCGCCTGCTGTCTCCATGGAGACGAATCCATTTATCCCACTGAATTACAGTATCGGACAACTTTTTTTCTGCTTTGTCCATTTTGTGATTGTCAATCTGTTTTTTAACTTTGACTTTTATTGATTAGTCAGTCAATGTTCACATATTTAAAAATGCTTTTATCAAAAGTGACTTCAAGAGAGGAGCAGTACAAGAATATATATGTGTGTGTGTGCGTGTGTGTGTGTGCAAAGTGTGTGTGTGTGTGTGTGTGTTTTAATAAAAACACATGCATTTATGGCAAAATTGAATTCATTTTTATTTTGTTCATTTCGCTACAGTATGAAATGAAAATGACATGTATTACAATATTTGCATTAACGGGCGAGACTGAAGCAGTAGCAGGCCTCGCTGCACTTGAATAGCAAAGCTTCCATATACTGTATATAACTGCCTTTACTTCACCACAGCAATGAGAATCATATTTCATATGCCCCCTTTAATAAATATTGATAAATGGAGTTGAGCAAGTCTCGTTGAACCTCTCGTAACGCTATATAAGCCTAATTCTGCTCTATACTGGGCACATGTGTCCATTCGCTGCATTCCTGGAGACTGGGATTCCCGAGGTACTGGAGGGTTTGGGGAGAGGGAGGGAAACGGGTCAACCACTGGCTTTTTGATGACTTCTTTTGGACTCAGATTAGAGAGCGCTGCTTCAGGGGGGGTGCATTTTTCCAAAGGTTGGAGGGCCAAGACTAAAAGAGAGCGAGGAGCAGAACCGAAGTGAGAGAGAGAGGGAGATGAAGGGTGCAAGTTTGGAGAGGAGATGGCATTTTTGCTGTAAGACAGGCAGAGAGGAGGTTGGGGCTGGTTTTGATTAAGAACCTCGCAGGATTTAAGGCCCAGTAGTTCGGCTCTGACGCATGGAAGCGAAAGTTCAATAACTGTAATGAAACCCAGATAATGAATGGACTCGCAGGCATCTGTCATAAAGCTCCAGCGCTGCAAAGCTACACATGACAATCTCATCGCTCAGCATACATGCACCGGCTGGCTTTTTAAGATTCCTGATGTATTCCAGGACTAAAAATAAGGCTTTACCGCAGCGCAGGAGAATCCCGTGCAGGCACTTCCTGTTTAATTATGGCCGCCTTTGTCTTAATTGCCTCGTCGGATTTCTCTGACATCATTTGCTTTTGTGTCTGACTCACTCAAATTTCCGCTCGCTCGGGTCAGAATATTGCTTCATTTACCACAGGTCGGGATGTGTTTTACTGTCTACATATTCATTAGTTCATATCCTTTTGCACGAAACTGCTCTAGAATGAATCAGCCATCTAATTTGATGCTGCAAATGGACTGCATAACACTCACTCATATCATTCATGAATGCTTATAGTGCATAAAAATAATAGGAACATATCTTGTCACTAGAAACAGTAGCGTCTGTCTGTTGACATTTCCCTTCATTAGGGCGGAACAGTTGGCTGAACACACGTCTGTAATATCTCCATTGTTTCTTCTAGTTGGCAATAAGATACATTGAGGAAATTGAGTCACGTTCTGTCATGATGTTTCTCCTGCCTGAAATAGAAACTAGTATCTCCACGTGTCTCCCTTAGAGATTCAAATATAAATACTTCTGAAGGTATATAAATAAAGTTGTCATTTTTATATGTAATATTTTATCAAATACAATTTAATCTTTATATTTAAGAATAAATGCAATCAAGGTAAAATTAATTCTTCATTTATTGTAATTTATTATTTGTTATTATCATTGGTCATATGATATGGTTTAAATATAATCTTTTATATATTTTATATATTTTTTCTTATTTACCTTATTAATTTGTCTTAATATTTTGTAATCAATGAAATATATACATGTAATTAATGCAAAGAAAATAATAAATTTTGATTTAATAATCAATATATGATTGTATTTATTATAAAAGAACATTTTCTGTCCATGTGATATTGCTTTAATATAGTTTCTTACAGATATTTTACATATATCAAATAAATTATTTAAAACAATGGAAACAAATACATGAATTACATGTCATTTTAATAATATTAAATAAATATGAGTATTATTTTATTAGTTTATTAATAAAATTAAGTATTTATAATTCGATTAAATTACATTTTAAAATACTCGTAATCAGACTACAGTTATTTTTATTGATTACATGTTATTCACACAATAGCAATAAATTATTAGAGAGTAGAAACTCCCTTAAGTGTCCTTAGGTAAGAAAGCCCAACCTTTGAGTAATAGCCTTTTCCTCTGGGAAGCGTTCAGTTTCAGTTTGTTTTTCTAATGCATGTTAATGGAAATCTGTGCTGGGGATAGTTTATTAAAGTGTCATATTTTCAACATGTTTAAAATGAAATGCATCTCTCACGCTGTTTCCTAATGCAGGGCTGAAGTGTGTGTCTGCTCGGAGCGAGAGTTACGCTTCTATGAGGGGCTGTAGGGAGAGTATTCAGACCTGTGGTTAACTACAGATTATACTCTTCTAGGGACCGTGAGCTGCATACTGCGCTGCCAACCTACCCGTCTGTCTCTCTCGCAGAGGGAGGGCGGCCGGTGGTGAGTGTGAGCGCGGCGTGGCGTGGGCTGAGCTCTGGGTGTTGGCTGAACGGGTGGAACAGAGACCACAGGCATGTGTGTGTGTGTGTGTGTGTGTGTGGTGTGTGGTGTGTGTGTCTGTGTCTGTGTCTGTGTGTGTGTGTGTCTGTGTCTGTGCCCCTGTGTGTATGTGTGTGTGTCTGTCTCTGTCTCTGTGTCTGTGTCTGTCTCTGTCTCTGTCTCTGTCTGTGTGTCTGTGTGTGTGTGTGGGAACAGCAGCTGGTGTTGATGTTGAGATTTCTAAACTCATTCGCTTCTTGTCTCACTGTTCGGGGCCCGGGGGAAAGCGGTGTGATGTATACTGGCAACACCCTCGATATCGTTACCCCCGTTTTCGAGCACGAATTGAGCTAAAAGGTGATACTATGTTAAAATGATTTCTCCAATTAGTGATGCACTGACGTGTCAGTCGATAAACAGCATTGCCTGATCAGGGAAATTATCTGCAATATTGCCAATCGGCCGATTGTTTAAAACAGGGCTGTCCAAACTCGGTCCTGGAGGGCTGGTGTCCTGCAGAGTTTAGCTCCAACCCTAATTAAACACACCTGAAGCAGCTAATCAAGCTCTTAATTGGCATACTAGAAACTTCCATGCATATGTGTTGAGGCAAGTTGGAGCTAAACTCTGCAGGACACAGGTCCTCCAGGACCGGGTTTGGACAGCCCTGGACTGTGATAAAGCCCAAAGTATATGTGGGTTTTTCTACATACGCGAGGGACTGCATACAGTGCGTGTTGTCACCAGAATAGTATGTGCATACTCAGGGGCATACTTTAGGCGGTGCAACTGCCCCTCACCCCCACACACAATTGAAAACGGACGCGGGGGCCGTCCCAACCTCACAGGTTGCAAAATGCAAATGCAACAGGTATTTAGTAAAGATCCAAATGTACAATTTTCTGATAGAAATGTGAGTGAAAGGAAAAGTCTAGGTAAAATATCTCGTCATCTTTTTAAACAGTGTAAATTGTCCTAATAAGCAAAACTGTGTGAAGTGATAAAGTTTGTCTTCAGAAAATCTATCTTGCATTGGCAGATGTTTTTCATTCGTGTTTCACTTTTATGATAAGAATCTTCCAGTGCCACATAAGAAAATGAACTTCATGTGAGGTATGT
Organism: Oxygymnocypris stewartii; assembly: GCA_003573665.1. NCBI lineage: Eukaryota > Metazoa > Chordata > Actinopteri > Cypriniformes > Cyprinidae > Oxygymnocypris > Oxygymnocypris stewartii. The sequence continues at coordinate 4,942 of QVTF01005708.1, read as the reverse complement.
TCACTGAAAACAAGCCTCAATATATCATTCAGTATTGCTTATGAGGTAAATGCATCTTGATATAAGAAAATGTCAGTGTTTTACTTGAAATGATCATGTATTATATTCTGGTCTCTAGACACAGCTCAGATTTCTCCTTCAATTTGAATGTTTTGCTCCTGATTTTCATTCTCCAAGCATAAATTGTGAATATGCTCCAAACATAAATTATGAATATGATTGCTTAGTAAATGAATAACACATCTCTTCTCAATAAGCAGCATTATTTGAGGTTTCATTCATATCTTTAGCACAAACAATGCTTGGGTTTAATAATTCAAGTTTATATCACTAATTATGAGTGGCGGTAATAGTAATGCTTGCTTTAGTGAATAAAAAGCTTTCAGTTGTCTTAGGCCTTTAAGCAATCTTTCAGTCAGCTCCAGCAGCAGCTTGTTTGAATCCAGACTGGAAGGAAGGGATGCCAGGTCCTGGCACTGCCAGCTCTCACTCTCTCTGCTAGAGATGCCCACGTCTCCATGGACAGGCATCTGTACTCATCCACACTGATAAACGTGCAAACCATGTTCATACTCGCACAGTCTCCTGGTTATGTGACACTGTGTGACTGGAACAGGCTGATCTGGAGGAAAGAAAAGTTGAGTTTAAAACAACAAGAACAAATGCAGTTTTTATACCTATACAGTCAAAACTTGATCTTGATCAGAAGTTTGTGCTGGTTGAGCCTAACTGAAACGCTTTGAGTTGTGATCAGCTCTTGTATGTGTCTGGTCTTCTTTGGCTGTAGGTGTTGGAATCGATAGCTGGAGTGTGTTCTGCTGACTCTGTGTACACTGGGGGTTTTCGCTGGGCTGCACAGTATTTATTTGGCACTCTCGCTGTTGCACACACACTTTCCTGTGACATTGTTCGATTTAAGGCAAGGCACGTTTGTTTATATAGCACATTTAATACACAGTGGTAATTCAAAGTGCTTTACATGAAACAATCATAATCACAGCATTAAAAACAAGTAATTAAGAATAAGAATAATAATCACAACAATAAAAACAAGGAATTTAAAACATTCAAACTCTTCCGCACTAAATGAAAAAACCTTCCAAAACACCTTTCAATCCCACTGCTTCACCCATACTTACTTTAACCATCATAAACCAAACAAATAGAGCCCAGCGGTGCTGCGTTCAGCTGATTAACCTGCACACTTGTTCTCTTTACCATCACAGCACTTACTTTAACCTTCTGTTCAAACTTTTAAAATGATTTAAAAATGGATTTAAAACAGTTAAGAATAGAAAATGATTATACATAAAATGCAGTGCAGTCAGTGATGGTGACGTATCATTTCTCTCCGTGTCACATGGGCTGATTTCCCATACTCCCCCACGACGGCCCTCTTAACTGTGTGATTATTCATTTACACTCTGTTGAATATAGACGTCCACGTCGTTGCTAGGTGACAGGCCATTTTCAGCATGTGTTTTAATTAACAAGGGCACAGGAAAGCCCACAGAAAACAGTTGTTCCAGTTCTGTGACAAGAAGGATATTATTTCTCTGCTTTTAGCTAATATCTGTCTCAGCAGGTGGAGTTCTAGAAAGCAGACGTGTGACGCGAGCTGAATTCAAGGAGGCAAAATCACTCACAAATGCACTTTTTTGTGTCAAACTTGACTCTGCAGCAAACATGTAAGCAGTTCTCTTCCAGCTGAGTTTCCAGATTCTTCTCTTTTACAGAAAAAGTGCTGTGATTGATCAGAATAAAATATTAGTATGCTTTTATGACATCTCAAACTCCATCTAAAACATTTTTCTAATTTGTCTACAATTATTATGCCCGCAGGTTTTATGAGCTTATGGTAATTAATTAAAAGACCACATGGAATAATTGTTCTTTAAAAAATGTATTTGTCACACTTCAGGCTATTTGATGAACCACAAAAAAAGCAAAAACAGTTGTACAACAAAAGGAAATCATTTAATATATTTATTTCATTTAATTAATAATAATTAATAATGGAAGAACTTTTTTTTTGTGAGAACTCACTCAGAAATGTATAATATATATATATAATTTTTTTTTATTTTGTTTGACACACTTTTAGTTAAACTTCCAATACTGTTGGAATACATTTTGAAATAAATCTTTTTATGCATTTTTCAATTTTTTATACTTTTTACATTAATCTATTTTAGTTTTTCCATTTTAAATGTCATGTTTAATTCAATGTGTTACTTGCTGTTTCTTTGCAATTGTTTGTGAAATGTACTAGTAATTTCTAAATCTAAATTATTTCTTGTGTCCAGTGGAAACTAAATATTGTAGGATTTGAAACCATTTTTTACATAAATCGCTGGAATATTTTACAAGTATTTACAAAGAAATGACAAGTAACACACTGAATTAAACATCAAACGTTTAGTGAAAATGTGTGTGCTCCAATATTTATTTATATATGTTTGAATATAAATATAAAAATTTAAATATCAAATTAAACCTGTGTTATTTAAATAACACTCAAATGGGCTTTAAAGGATACTGACATCATAGTAGTATAAAAACATAGTATTACCATAGTACTTTGTCCCAAATCCATGGTACTGTGTTAAATACTTCAGCGTGGAGCTCAACGATCATGATCACCATTGAAACATGGATTTGAGATGTTCTCTTCCCAATATTCTGTTGAATACTGAGCTCCAGTAATTCCCACAGGACTGCCCCACTGACAACAATGCTGTGCAGCCTGCTGCTGGGGTACTGTACAAAAAATTGTTGCTTGGCAACTGTTTGAGCTCCACTTTGAAGTTTTACAAATGTTTTCCGCAGGATGGCAAAAAGACATGAAATGCTACATAAAAACTACAGCATAATAAAACAGCACAAAACATGTCTGACTGCATCGGGGTTTATTATCTTATACACCAAAACCATAAAAAAACATTTACTAGTTACTTGAGATAAAATAACGTTTACTGAAATAAAATAAATAGCTTTATTTCAGCTATTTGCAAAGGCAACATTTCTCTTTTTTTTGTTTAACTTGAAATACAACTAAAATACATAAAACTAGTAAATAAAAATAATAAAGGGATAAAATACACACACACACACACAAACAGGCGAACACACGCACACACACACACACACACACACACACACACACACACACATAAAATAAAAAGTTAAATAACATAAACACTACAAAATCACTTTAACTCTCTTTTTACTTTTAAAAATAATTTTCATTTAGTATTACTTGAAGTACTAAATAACTAAAACTATAAGATAAAACTAATACAAAAGAAAGAGTAAAAACTAAATGGACATATTCAAAAATATAAATAACAAAAACCATAACAAAATTACCAAAATTTTACTATTTATTTGTTCTAAATAAATATTATTTTATTTTGTTTTTCTTGAAGTACTAAAATAACTAAAGTTATAAAATAAAACTAATAAATACAAATTAAATGAAAACCACATAAAACTAAAGCTAATAAAAATGAAAAATTATAAATTATAAATATAAAAAACTCTTATTCAAAATATGAACACAATTATAACAGTATATTACTGAGACTAAAATAACACTGCCGCATATCTCACACAACACCAGACTCTTAAAAATGATATTTAAATGCATAACAAGCAATGTTTGTACAAATAAATCATGTGTATTTTAAAAGAGAAGTGTGTTGTTAGTTTTATAAGTGAACAGACTGATGATTTTCATGTGGTAGATGATAAATTATGAATAATTTCACATGGAAGTTTACTTTTTTTTACCAGTTCGCAACCACTTCAAACACATTAGCAATTATCTGTGGCAGGTTGTCTTCTGTTTACACATATGACACAACTTTCAAGTGAGTGTGCAGCTCTAGATGAGAGTGAAAGAAACTGCTTTACAGCGACAGGGGTGCTTTAATAAGATCCCTCATCAGAATCCAGCCATTTCCTTCACAGTCTCTCGGGGAGGGGGGGCTTCTGTGGTTTGGACCCTCCAAAGTGCACACATAATTTCACTAACAGCTGCAGTGGCTTATAGAGGCCAGATGTGCGGTGTAAGAGAGGGAGAAAAGCCGAACGGAGCAGTTCGGGGTGAAAAGCAGGCCCTGTCAGGGGCCCGAGTGCCCAGCAGTAAAATGAGAGAGAGCTATTGTCATGCATGCTGCTCGCTTTTTATGGTGACTTCTGCAAATTACAAGGAATTAGGCATCAATTTTCACCGCGGACGGGTGCGTGTTCCAGAAAGCTCCAGCGAAACTTTCTGAGTAAGTGGTAAATGTGGAAAGCACTTAAACAAGATATCTTTTAAAGAGAGACGTATAATAAAAGTAGAAGCGGATGGTGTTTAAACATGAAATCTGTATTTGAACCAATTATAGTCCATCCAAAAATGGACTAAATGTGTTTTATCATAGCAGTTATATACAGAGTACAAGACCTGTTATCTTAATTTCTAATTTTATTTAATTTTTCACATTTTTATTTGTTTTAATTTGAGCTATTTTGGCACATCAAGCTAAATGAGAACATTGCTTTCATAACGATAACTATAATATTAATAACCCTGTATTCAATGCAGACAAACGCAGCACAAGACTGTTTTAGTTGAGTGAATCATTCAAAGTGGGTGTTACCCGACTGCTGCATAACAAAGCCTAACTATCTAGTTGGTTAATAGTTAGCGTTATCCAAGCAATGTCAGTGGAAAGAGCAAGTCGTTACGTCCAGGAGAACATGAGACGAACCTTGTTTGTTAGGTTTAAATGCACGTAGTCTTGTAAGAAATAATAGAAGTGCTTTGGTCAAATATGAGCGTCAGATTTGTGCTTTTAAATGCTTGATTGCTTGAACCTGTTTGCTTTTTCTTACACAAGACTATAGTAATTGACATTATGCCTTATGGAGCTGAACCGGAAATCTCTCTCTC
>QVTF01005707.1:0-28498 GCA_003573665.1 Oxygymnocypris stewartii | reverse complement strand
TAACCTATCCTTTTAAATCCTTTAAAGTGTTGTTACAACCCAATGAATTTAAGGCAGGGGTGCCCAATCCTGTTCCTGGGGAGGCAAGATCCTACAGTGTTTAGCTTCAACCCCAATTAAACACCTAAACCATCAGCTGATCAAGGTGTTCAGGATCACTACACATTTCCAGACAGGTGTGTGGAACCAGGTTAGAGTTAAAGTCTGCAATACGTTATTGGCCTTCCAGGAGCAGGAATAGACACTCCTGATTTAAGTGGCATGAGCTTGAATCCGTTATTAAATCTTATTTTAGTACTGAACAAATAGGTAACAAACAACTGTTCCTGCACCACATCACTGGTGATTTATTTAACAAATTTTAAATTAATGTTTGTGTTTTTATTTTTTTCTAAAAAGCATCAAAGACAGAGGGAGGGGGAGAAAGATAAACGAATAATGAAAAACAAAGGATTGAATGAATAAAGCTGGTACTTTATCCCTCTTATATTTTACAGATTGCTGGGCCTGCCGTGGTACATGTGAGAGACTACTTCAAAATTCATGAGATATACGAGGTAAGCTGAAACATGTAAAATTGAACATTAGATCTCTTAATTTGCAGGGTCTGGGGACTGTATTTGTGTAATTGCTTTTAAGTAATAGCACCATTGTTTTGTTCACATTCTATAATGCCCAGTGACCGTGAAGGATGATGTGATCAATGGTGTGGGTGATTGGAATCCTAGTGGTTGTGGAAAATGTGATGGACCCTCTCCCAGCGTTCTACAATGACGTTGACCAAATGATTGAGGAAGAAGTGATTATTTGTCACCTGAGTGATGTACCTAATGCTTTTCTGAACCTGATGGGCCTGGTGTACGCATTGAACCTCGACTACCCAAAGGAATTAAAATTCACATTTGAAGTGATACAGTGCCTGTTTGTTGCAACGCAAGGGTTCACTCTTTGAAGAGCAAGTGGCTTGCTACTGTTTAATCGATGGACTGGTTTAATGTGTGAGAGCATTGTTGTTTTATATCTCATTGTTTTAAGTGGAACATTGGTATTCGTGAAATGTTTTTGTTTTGTTGTTACCATGTACTGCTTCCTCCTTCCTTGTCATGTTTCTACGATTGGGAATTGAAGACAGTTTTTGAACAGTTTAATGTGAAGTGTTTTAACACAGCTTATTGTGAATTCTTCATGTGTACTTATTCCTGCAATGAAAATATCTGATAATGACAAGGAGAGTTATTTGTACTATTTTGGCTCTAGATGGGTCTGTGCATAGAGAGGTTTGCACATGTTTGTGTGAGCTGTGTATATGTGAAGGTTTTTCTTGTGTAGTGTTTATATATATATTTATATTATTCATTCTTTGTCTGTTTTTGGATTCAGTGTATCTGTTTCATAAAAAAATCTGCTTCCAGAGAGATATCCAGAACTTCTTGCCAAGCAATGAAGTCCAGTAAACTCAAATAGTTAAGTTATTTTGAGGAACAATGTTTGCTAAACATAACTGGGTCAATGCAACAAGACTACTTGACTAAGCTAAGTTGTGTCAACAAATCATTTTTTACAGTATGACTATATTGAAAACGTTTTATAACCCCATAATCATACATAGTTCAAACAGGTTCTAACTGGTTTGGTAAATGGCGTGCATGAGGATTTTGGCAACAGAGCACAGCACAAGGCACACCTCGTTTTAAGGGTAAACCTGTGTTTCCAAAATTCAGTAATTGTTTAAATAAATCGTGTTATTGCAAACAAAAGAGATTATTTTATTTCAGTTATATGAATTTGTCTGTATTTTATAGTAGAGTATTAATACGAATGTTGAGGGAGAGAGAAGGAATGGGTTCAGTGCCAGACTAACATCCTATATGAGTCTACAGTTCTAATAATCTGGATCACCTATTGCGTAAAAATATCAAACCAATGATTTATTTCACGATTTCACACTTACATCTACTAGCACGATAAACGTAATGCGTATTTGGCGTGTATGGTAATACGTTGTAGGCGTGCTGTCCTGGGGGAGGGCTCCTAGCCGGGAATGGCCCGAACCCAGTGAACCCCCAAAAACAATATACTGTAGGACAGCCGCCAGACTAAGATTACCCCCCAAATACGCGTTTGAGATCTGGCGGGAGCTAGTTCCCAGGAGTAACTTGTGGCAGGCCGGGGGGGTCTACGTGCTCTGAGGGAGCGGTTTGGCATGCATGAGTGGGCCCCACCGACCGCCGGAGTAAACTTCATGGTTTTGGGGCGACCGGTCGGGGCGGGCTCAACCGAGGCCCAGCGATGGCTCACCGCATTGGGACGGGTGAGCCCTGCCCGCCGATGGAGGAGCAGCATGGTTGGAGGCCCTGGCCAGGAGGACACGAGTTGCCTGCAGTGGGATAGTTCACGGAGTCGGCGTACCGGCCCTACTGGCCATCAGCCCCTGCTAATCAGAGGACAGAGGGCGATATCTGACCGAGAGGACCCATGAAGCCTCCGATAATGCACAATACCTCCCCCGACGGACGGATGGGTCCTATCGGCTAGGCAGATAAAAAGAGTTTGGGACGCCCGACAAGGAGGCTCTCACAACATCCGACGGGAGATCGAGACTCACGGCATCGAATGGATGAGCGTCGCATGCGGACGGCAAGCATAGGAGCCCACCGGGAGACCGGGTCGACGTCTTGACATGAGACCAAGGCTACGCTGCCAGACGGATAGTCTCCTCGGCGAGTAGGGAGAAGAGAAACCCGGAACTGGGGAAGGCTCTCACAGCATCCGATGGGAGATTGTAAGACTTAGGACATCGGACGGATAAGCCTCGCCAGGCGGGGGGAAAAGGTTTGAGGATAGCAGGGACAGTTGAATGGTGTTCGGCGGGCGGACGAGGACCGCAGCGACGGCTAGGCCTCGTCGCCCGTCGGACGGAAAAAATAGATGGGTGACTGAGATTGACGCCGAACTCTATGGGAGGCCCATATTCACTGAGTTTAATGGGTTAATCTCGTCTGCCAAGGGGGAAGCGGTAAGACGTCTCGCTGCGAGGCTCACGTCGACGCCCAACGGGGGCACAATACCCGCTGTGTTGGACGGGTAAGTGTCGCCAGCATGGGACTAGAAAAGGTAAGGTTGTCTGGCCGGGAGCACCTCGCCGGCGTCCGATGGGAGATCAGACTCACTGCGTCGGACAGGTGAAGACGGAAAGGTAAAGTTTGGTCGGGATGCTTAGCCGACATCCAACTGGTGGGCGTGCCCACCTGTTTGATGGGTTAGCTTCGCTGACGCAGGAGGAAAAGGTGAGGTTGTCCAGCCGGGAGGCTCTTGCGGCATCTGAGGTGAGATTGATACTTGTGAGCTGGGTGGTGGAGCCTCGCCGGTGGTGGACTGAAAGCTAAGCTTGCCAAAACGGCCGGGTATGTCGCGTTCGACGGGGTTTGATATTTTTTGGTGCGAGCAGACGGAAGAGCGTTTGTCTGGCCGGGAGCACCTCCTTAACAGGAGATTAAGACTTGCTGTGTTGGACAGGTAAAGACAGGAAAAGTAAGATTTGTCTGGCCGGGAGCACCTCGCCGGCGTCCAACGAGATACCAGGACTTGCTTTGTTGGACAGGTAAAGACAGGAAAAGTAAGGTTGTCTGGCCGGGAGCACCTCGCCGGTGTCCAACGAGATACCAGGACTTGCTGTGTTGGACAGGTAAAGACAGAGAAAGTAAGATTGTCTGGCCGGGAGCACCTCGCCGGCGTCCAACCGGAGATCAAGACTCGCTGCGTTGGACAGGTAAAGACAGAAGAAAGTAAGATTGTCTGGCCGGGAGCACCTCGCCGGCGTCCAACCGGAGATTAAGACTCGCTGCGTTGGACAGGTAAAGACAGAGTAGTAAGATTGTCTGGCCGGGAGCACCTCGCCGGCGTCCAACCGGAGATCAAGACTCGCTGCGTTGGACAGGTAAAGACATAACAATGAAAGCTGTGTGGCCGGGAGGCTCTCGCCGACATCCGACAGGAGGAAAATATTTGCGGTCTGGATGGGTAAGTCTCACCGGCCGTGGGGTGGAAAAGGTAAGGTTGTCTGGCCGGGAGGCTCTCGCCGGCGTCCGATGGGAGTCTGATGGGAGATCAAGACTCACTGTCGGACAGGTAAAGACGGAAAGGTAAAGTTGGGTGGCCGGGAGGCACTCGCCGTGACCTGACTGGAGATGGCAGCTCGCAGCCTGGATGGGTGAGACTCTCCGGCCGCAGGGTGGAAAAGGCAAGTTTTTTGCTGGGAGGCTCATGGTCGTAAGTGATGGTCCGTGGTGTCAGCAGGGGGAGCCTTGCCAAGCATGTGATTTGAAGGAAGTAAAAGCCAGGAAAGCTCGCACCGATTTTTTATGAAACAAGAGTTTGGTGGGCTGATTTAATGTGAGACTGGTCCGTTCTGATGTAGCTATGGAAAGCTTCTGAAGACCATCACCCTAGGGTTTGGATCTGATGTTTAGTAAGGCCTTTTTGGGCCGCTGACGTTGCTGCCCCGATGCGAAAAGAGTGGCTGGAAAAATTTCTTGCTGAGATGCCTGCTGATAGCAGGACAGCTTTGAGATGTTTTTGGAACCAGGTGCGACTGGCTGGTTTCCCGGCATGGTCTAAAAATAAGGGTTCGAGGGGGGATCTAGCTTGGAAAATTCTGAGACGGAGATACTCGCGAACGGCTTGGTAAGGTTGGAGAGGCGAAGGAAGATTAAAAATGTAAACAAAGTGACCTCTCTTGACTTGGTCTGTCTTACTTTGTTTAATCAAAAAGGAGATGGTTTCGCTATCGAGGATAGTTAGGTCCGAGATGGTGGGGTTAGTGGCTGGGTCAAATTTGGAGGAGATGGCTAGCTCGGAGCATCTCAGAAAACCAAAAAAGGCTAAAATGAACATGGTGTCGAGTGTACGGGCTGTACTGGGGGTCTGGTAACCTGTGCGGAGGGTGTGGATGCACTTGGTGAGGATGTCTAAGGTAATGGGTAGCCTGGAGTCAGGACGAGTAGGTCGGGTCCGCTGAATTCCTCTTATCAACATGGCAGTTTGAGAATTGCTAATATTGGGTGACGGAGCGCCGTACAACAGCTTGTGGAAGAATTGGATACCGCTTACGTAACCTTTGATGGAGCTGACTTGAAGGCATTTAATGCTGTTGAGAAAGAGATAAAGGAGGTTATTGAGAGTAGTGAAAATTCAGGGAACGGAATATTATGAGAGAGATGGAACGCCTTGAAGCATTTCCATGCTGTCACGTATGTCTGGAGTGTTCTGGGGGAGACAGCCTGGAGTATGGTGTCGAGTGACTTGTCCAGGAGGGGTTTTAGTGGGTGGCTTATGGAAATATTAGTTCTGAATATGGAGGTACTGGGGTTGGGAATTTGTCCGCCTCTGGAGCCAACTTCCTGAATTTCTGAAACAAAAAACGAGACAGAGAGTCAGCAACTTGGTTTTTGGAACCGGCGATATGTTTGGCAACTATTGCGAATTGGTCGCATGCCGAGATCCATTTTAATCGTCTTAGGAAAGGCGTGAGGGCGGGAGAATGGGAACGGCCCTTGTTGACACACTGGACGACTGCTTCGTTATCACAGTGTACCAGGATACATTTTGAGGACCATTCATTTCCCCATAAGAAGGCTGCTACCACGAGGGGGTAAAGCTCTGCGAGAGCTGAGGATTGTGGCAAATCTAGTAGCTGGGCGGGCCATGGAGATGCAAACCAGCGCCCTTGGTAAAAACCTCCGAAACCGATTGAAGGAGCCGCGTCTGTGAATAGATTGATGTCGATGGGAGACGAAACTAGGTTATTATAGAAGAGGGAAAGCCCGTTCCATTGTTTAAGAAACATGGTCCATAACCTGAGCTCGTCGCGGCATCCTTGGGAGAGAGAAATTAGGTCCTCGAGCACGTGGGCAGACGAAGCGAGTACGAGGAGATGCGAGATAAAAGGCCGACCTTGGGGGATGATGCGCATGGCGAAATTTAAGTGCCCGAGCAGTGACAGGAGTTCGCGTTTGCGACAGTAACGGCTGCCGACGAGGTTAGCGGCGACGAGGATTATCCTATCGATTTTTTCCTTAGGTAGCGAAACCTGGGATTTTACTGAGTCTAGATTAATGCGAGAAATTCGATGGATGTAGCCGGACCCAGGGTTTTCTCCTGTGCGATGGGGATTCCTAGCTCGGAAAAACTTTTTGGACTGTGAGGATGTGGGCGGCTGGGATGGCCTCGGGGGGCGAAATGATTAGAAAATCATCTAACAGGTGGATGAGATGGGGAATGGCGTAATTGTTAGATAAAATCCAGCAAATTGCTTCTGAAAGCATGTCAAAAATTTTTGGGCTACTTTTGCAACCGAAGGTTAGGCGGACGGCAAAGTAAAATTTTCCTGCCCATTGTATCCCGAATAAATGCCATGCATCTGGGTGGATAGGCATCACTTTGAACGCGGAAGTGATGTCTATTTTTGCAAGCCAGGCTGCTTGCCCCGCAATTTTTATTAATTCTACCGCCTGTTCTATGTCGTGGTATCTAAGAGAAAACTCGTCGAGGGGAATTAGGCTATTAATACTGGGGACTGTGGAATTGTGGGGAGAAGACAAATCGACGATTAGCCGTTTTTTGCCTGAAAATTTCCCTGTGGCTATGCCAATGGGGCTGACGCGAAAGACTTTGAAAGGGGGTTCGTTGAAAGGTCCGATCATGAAGCCTGCCTTGACTTCTTTCTCGATGAGTTCATTTACGATGGCGGGCTCGGCGTGGGCGGATTGAAGATTGTTACAGATGTGACTTTGGGAAAGCGCGCATTCGACGCCGGGGTTAAAACCGTATCTAAGACCGGACAGGAGATATTCGCGGAAATCTTTATCTGGATGGTGGGTGAGCTCGGTGGCCAGTCGAGAAATATTCACGGGAGTCGATAAATAATTCTTATATTTTTTATTCGCGGCTTTATACACCGGGCATACACTGCGAGCATGGGCTCCGCCACAGAAACTACAGATATGGAGGTAGCGGCATCGCTGTTTGACGCACTTCCTGCTATTGAAAGCAAAGCATGTCTGCCTGTTGTCCGCCGCGTAAGAAGTTGGTTCGTAGTCTGTGTACGGAACGGTTGCTGATCTCGGGACGTAGCTAGTGGATTTCGCGGAGGTGGACTCTGGGTATGTGGCTGAGGGATTGATCCGTGGGCAAACCGCAGTGGTGTGGGCAACTGACCGGCACACGGCGCACGCGATGTTCCTACAACCTAGGAACACCCTGCTGTGGAGATCTAAGTCGAGCGCGCCCCAGTACGGGCACTGGTTCCACTGTGCGATTCGGATGGCACATTTAGCGGAGAACAGTTTGTGATAAGTGTAGAAGTGCCCTCCTCCATAGGACAAACGCGAGTTCGGCTATGATAGCCAGATAGTCATTGAGCTCGCGTCGCCTGTGAGGGAAGACTGAACAAATGATCTCCGTGAACCGACTGAAAGCTATGGAGAACTCAGGAAACGAAAGAATGCGAGATGACAGGGGATTGGGGGTTTTTAACGTTACTGAGAAATCCCCGCAATCTATCTGACGGTTTGAGTCTGACGTGGGTAGGAGGGAAAGGAGTGAGGAGAGATCGACATCTGCACCTGCTAGGATCTGCGCTCGAACATTGTGAGCCGCTTGCGGGGGCTCTGAGGCAATGGCATTCGCTGGGACGGTCATTGGTGTAGCGGTGAAAAGTGAGTATTGCGGTTTTGCTTGGAGTAGAGCGTTGTAAGCGGCCGGAGGCGCTGTATTCTGCGGCCCGGTGTCAACCTGGCTTACCGGCCCTGAGCTGAGAGGGGTAGGCTGAGGGATTGGGTTGGGAGGCCACTGCAGCCATGTGCTAGTTTGGGCTACGGGCCCTGGGCCGGGTTGTGGGGCTACGTAGGCCGGCCACTGCGACCAAGCGTTTACTTGGGCTGCGGGCCCTGGGCAGAAAGGGGTGGGCTGTTGAGCCGGAAGTGGAGGTGGAGGTGGCCAGAAGCCCGTTTGAGCTGTGGGCACCGGCATAGCTGACTGGAAAGCCGTGCCATATGGCTGAGCTGCCGCCGGACCCTCTGCGGGCCTAGCATCTGCGAAATCGGGAGCGTGGCCTTGGCTTGCCGACGGTCTGGTGTCGCTATCCGGAGCCCTTCGGGAGCTGGTCTTCGAGCGAGCGGAAGAAGGCGGAGTCCAGGGGGGTGAGGCTGTATGTTTACGCTTACGTGTAGCCTTCGTGGAAGACTTCGTAGAGAGTGTATTTGGCTTGGGATTCTTGTATAACTCATATAACTCTGCTTTAGTGGATTTACGAGGAGCCTGGATGTCGGAGTTGGCTAACGCCTGCCTCAGACTCGCCACGGTCCACTTCTCGATAGGCGGAAACGCGGCCTGGTGGACCGGTATGAAGACGCCGGGGAATCGGCTTGTGTTCTCGCCAGAGAAGGCGAACAGATGTCTGGGCGTTTTGGAGGACGCGACGTAGCTTGACGAGTCGTGGGCCGTCCGCGAGCAGGAGCCTGGGGCTCGATTGCGAGACCGCTCGAGGGCTTGGAGCTGGTTGGCTTCGGGGATGCTACCGGAGAGATAGATTCGTCCCCTGACGAAGAAGTATCTACACGCGACATTGTGAAAACGAGCGGACCAGATGCTGTTTAACCGTCAACTAGGTGGAGGTAAGACAGCTGTATTTATGCCCCAGGATTGATCACCTAGATTGTGTACCACCTGTGCTAATTAGCCTGAGTATCTGACGTGCTCCTCCCGAACTTAGTTTATAAACTTTGTTTCTAAACTTCATTTAAAACATGTGACAAGCCCAAAAATTTGACAACTTGTCCCATCTTGCCATTTAAAAAAAATACTCTTGCCTGTTCTTTTCTGTTAAAATGTATGTTAATATTATCCCTTGTCTGAATGTATGCTTGTGTGGTTTTATTGTGTCCACATGTTTATCCAATAGCATGAAAAAATGAAATTGTAGTTTAGAGAATATAACAATTCACAAATGATAGGGTTTGAACTATAATAGTTTGATAACAAATCAAAACAAAAAAGATAGCAATCATTTGTTTTTTTTGTTTGTTTTTTGTGACTAGCCGTCAAATCCATAGTTAATGACAGCTATGGCCTTCCATGACTATTTGTCAGTAACTATGGATTTTACTATGGATTTTTTCATGTGTGAGAAAAAAGGATTCACTTGACTATACAAAAATTAAAATGTAAAAGCTTAATTTTTCAGTTTTTGTGTTTCTGGCATGTTCTGTAATGCTCACAGTCTGTACAATAGACATGACGAACTGCTGCCTTTCCCCCGCATGTTCTCACAAATAGCAATACTTTTTATATATATATAAGACTGATTTTTATATATACAGTGTATATATGTATATACTTATGTAAAAATACTGGTCATTTGCCCATATCAAACCAAACACTACATATCACTGTCTTTAGAAAACATTTATTTATTTTTGGTTGATGTCTTTGAACATATCCATCTATGCTTGGAAATAAGGAATGTTACATGCCAAGAAACATTCTAAGCTTAATGTGGTCATCCTGCTCAACAAAAGACAGGGTGTGGATAATCACTCACCTGTTCAGACAAGCTATTCTTAAGCAACAGGTGATGTCATTGAATTTTTGCATGTGTTGCTGGATGGAAAAATACTAACACATGCGCACAAGTACCACTGCCAGTGCTTTGTCACGTATCAGGAACTCCACTGGTTGAAACTGGTTGAAAAACAACCACAGGTGTTTTTCCACGTAACCACCCATAGACTTTGTACTGCAAGGCCAACACCGAAAGAGTGCGAGGCGTTGGGTAAGTTTTTTTAAGGCCTAAAAAACCTAAATTATTAGTCTGTAAAGAGGTCTGTAAAATAGGGCACAATGTACTGTATTAATATTAAGGAATTTTCCATATAAATTATTTTTTTTTACATGTGTTTTAACTTATTTTATGTGTTTTTACCTGTATTTTCACTTAGTTACATTCTTTAGGGCTAATGGAGATGTCCGTAAAACTACTGGATAATATTCTGGCAGAAAATTACCAGTGCATTTTCCGCAGTGTAGTACAATATCCACACTGTAAAATGTGGTGATATAGAGTTGTTACTTAAAGGAGCTATTTATACCTGATCTATTCAAAATGAACATTTATTGGTTTAACCTACTGGAATCAGATTAATACAGAGTCATATTAAATTATAATTTGCCTTGAATAAAACAAATGATTTAAGCTTTTGCCGCATAAACACATTTTAAGGTTACATGAAAGTGTATGATCTTTGTCTATGTCTTTATTCAAAATTATTATGCCTTCTTGTATGAAACTTTTAATTGTAATTGTAAAAAATACTAAATGTAACAATGCTCACTTTGTCCCTAGTAAAGCAGAACCAGCTTTGAACTTTGCTGGGAAATTGCAGAGGTGGAAAGGGCATATATATATATATATATATATATATATATTATATTTAACTCTGATATAGTTGTAGTTTTTATTGCAGTTTTCCATCTGGATATATAGAGGTAATTTTTGAAGAGATAAATCAACTGCATTTAAATTAAAGATTATGACATTAACTTCAAAGGAGCTGCACAATAAAATGTTTTTTTATTATTATTATTATTATTTTGAAAAGGTTCTGACAAACCATTTTTCGCACAATGTCAGTGTTAAAAAATTATATTGTTAGATGTCATGACTTTATGTAAAACAGCATATGTGCTTATATACGATTTTTGTTGTTGTTTTTGCTTTTGTTATTGTAGGACTGTGCCCATTCCCACCTTTTCAATAAGATTTATTGATATGAAAAAAACTCTTCAGTCTTGAAAACACTGTTTGAACCATGACAACCAAGTAAGTATATTGCAATATCAGCGAAACACAAAATAATATATACAAATATTTATATAACTTTTGATCTGAAGGACCGAGTGGCAATAAGCTAACTGGTTTGATCTCTTTTCATATACAAACATATGACTAAGCTATAAACAAATTAATGTTAAAAGACAAACATTCTTATTTGCTATCAGTAGCTATTCTCATGGTACATCATTTATATATTGTATATAAGTGACAGGATTATAATTGGTTGGTTATAATTTCTAACCAATTAAAATCACCTTTTTTATTTGCTCTGAATCCTTGCTGTATTCTACTGTACCTTATTTACATTTATGCATTTAGTAGACGCTTTTATCCAAAGCAACTTACAGTACAATCAGGCTATACATGTTTTGTATGTATGTGTCTTCCCTGGGAATTGAAGCCTATAACCTTTTGCATTGCTAAGCCAATGCTCTACCACTGAGCCACAGAAACCTTGTTTCAGAGCGACCTGATTATTAACTTATTATTTTTGTAAAATCCACTGTTCTCCTATAAGGAGATGATTATGCAAATGTTTTTAGCTTGTGGGATTCAAATGTAAAACAACTTCTCTTTTTGTTATTTATTTACTATTATTTTACTAATTTTATGGCTATAGACTCTGTATTACATAAATATCCCACAAATATTATATTGACATCATAATATATAATGAATATTGAAATATGACTGTTAAAAAATGTCATTCCCCCCTTTAGAACCCCAGAAAAAATAAAGGAGGAATTGCTGTCATTCGTTGAAGAAGGTAAGAAAAAGTAAAAAAATGTTTTGAAAAAGAATCAGCTTACTCTGTCTTGCCAGCATAATTTGTCTTTGAAAATCTGAGCTGAATTCTCATTAAGTCCCCAAACACAGTCTAAGGAAAGAAAATTAGCCAATTAAATGAATCTAGTCTAAGGAAAGAAAATAAAATGACATTAAAGCTTTTAAGATGGCTGCTTGTAACAAAAGCATGACTGTGATTGTAAGCTTCAATGTTTGAAGCTGTAATGGATTGTCTGCTGTTCACTGACAGACAAACTGCGTTAAAGAAAGAATGGTCCTCTGATCGAGTACAATGTTGTCATGTTTTGGAGACTCTCATTTTGTGGTAATAGGACTGAGTAGATCACATGTGCAAATACTGAAAGCAGATCTTGACCAGTATCAAGATCTGTGACATTTGCACAACATCTCTACAGAGTATTACTGTAACGTGCGAGTGAATCCAAAACATGCCTCTTACGTTTGGAAGAACCTGAGATTGAGTCGAGAAGATGCATCCCACCCGGATAATCACTTGGATACATTTGAGTTTCTCCAAGAAATCTCCATAAAGCTACGATGGAACTTTTTGTGGAATCATACGGCTCCAGGGACAATGGAAGACAGGTGACCCAAAGTACACTTAACATCAAGGACTGACATCAAAAACACACAAAGCATCATGTTTCAGTTGTCTTATATATGCAAATAGTATTTCTTTTCTGATTACAAAGGATCAGTTGTGTTTAATATGTACCACATTTGGTGGCCGCTCCTCGCCAGTGCCCTCCAGTGCCGGCTCCTCGCCAGCATCCTCTTGTGTTCGCTCCTCGCCAGTGCTCTCCAGTGCCGGCTCCTAGCAAGTTCTCTCCAGTGCCCCTGCTGGTTCCGTCCAGCACTCCAGAGCCCCTGCTGGTTCTGTCCAGCTCTCCAGAGCCCCTGCAGGTTCTGTCCAGCTCTCCAGAGCCCCTGCTGGTTCCGTCCAGCACTCCAGAGCCCCTGCTGGTTCTGTCCAGCTCTCCAGTGCCGGCTCCTCGCCAGTGCTCTCCAGCCCCTGCTGGTTCTGTCCAGCTCTCCAGAGCCCCTGCAGGTTCTGTCCAGCTCTCCAGAGCCCCTGCTGGTTCTGTCCAGCTCTCCAGTGCCGGCTCCTCGCCAGTGCTCTCCAGTGCCCCTGCTGGTTCTGTCCAGCTCTCCAGAGCCCCTGCTGGTTCTGTCAGCTCTCCAGTGCCGGCTCCTCGCCAGTGCTCTCCAGTGCCCCTGCTGGTTCTGTCCAGCTCTCCAGAGCCCCTGCTGGTTCTGTCAGCTCTCCAGTGCCAGCTCCTCGCCAGTGCTCTCCAGTGCCAGCTCCTCGCCAGTGCTCTCCAGAGCCCCTGCTGGTTCCGTCCAGCTCTCCAGTGCCCCTGCTGGTTCCATCCAGCTCTCCAGAGCCCCTGCTGGTTCCATCCAGCTCTCCAGTGCCCCTGCTGGTTCTGTCCAGCTCTCCAGTGCCCCTGCTGGTTCCGTCCAGCTCTCCAGAGCCCCTGCTGGTTCCGTCCAGCTCTCCAGTGCCCCTGCTGGTTCCGTCCAGCTCTCCAGAGCCCCTGCTGGTTCCGTCCAGCTCTCCAGAGCCCCTGCTGGTTCCATCCAGCTCTCCAGTGCCCCTGCTGGTTCTGTCCAGCTCTCCAGTGCCCCTGCTGGTTCCGTCCAGCTCTCCAGAGCTACCCGCCATGGCCGCCCGAGTCCCTGGATCCTGTCGGTTGTTGAACGTGTTCCTGTGTCTCCTATGTTTTTGATCCATTAAAACCCTTGTGTTAATATATTCCTCGTCTCCTTCGTTCCTGGCTCCCAGAGCAGTGTGACAAATACAGCTTGCGGATGAATCTGTGGACTTATTCACTGGAAGATTCTTCACCATCATCATCATACTGTTTCCTGGTCTCCATTTTAATGACACCGTCCTTCAACACTTCTTAAACTAATGGACTGCAGAAAATTGATCGAGAATTGAAATCTTCACAATTTCTGAGGATCACTGACATCAAATTTTAATATTGCTCAGATTGTGTATAAAAAAATGAAGTGACATGTGACCTATACTCAGAATTTGTGCTCTGCGTTTATCCCATCCAGATTTATTTCACACAGTAGTGAACACACAGTTGTGAACACACACACGGAGCAGTGGGAAGCCATATTGGGACCTGAAACTCGAACCCTAGACCCTTGGGTTGCAAGTCCGACTCTCTCGCCATTAGGCCACGAATACCCTGACTGGGTATATAGTGGTGAAGAAGCTCAGAAAATCCCTTCCTGAAGTTGCATGATCACTGATACAAGACATTGATTAAATGCGGCAAGGATGAAAAAAATGGATCACCAATGGAGCAAGAAGATGGAGTGTTTTTGTGGGAAATGGCAAATTCAGGAATCACAATCAACACAACTAGCGTGAGATGTTTTTACTAACTTTATTTAATCTGATACATCAGTTCTCCAATATCCATTCATTACTGGAATGCTCAAGTGAATTTTTCATTTATTATATTAAGGCTAATAGGATTCATCCATACCTCTTATTCCTGGACACTTAAAAAAAACTTTAAATAATACAAAATGAATTGATACAGAAAATACAGTCATGCAATGTAGGTGTAATGAACATTCTGTGTGTGTACAAAAATAAATAAGTGTACTGTATGAAAACTACATAAAGTGATCTGCCTGCATATTATATTTCTTTATTTCTATTCAAATCGATTAGTGACTACTACTACTTCTACTAATAATACAATTGTGCTTTAGATACCATGGACCTCTGTGGAATAGCACATTTCGTAAAGCATCATTGCAAACTCTACAATTCCTCTTGTGAAACCAAGAAGTTGCACTCTGAGAATTTGTGGGCTGGAAGAAACAGTGTACGCAGGGGATGAAGAACAGCTTGAAGCCTGGAAAGATTATTACCTGCCAGAAAGGATGGAAATGGAGGTGATTGGTGCCATTGATGACTTCCCATGTGATGCGTCCGGTCTGCAGTTGGTGCTTCTGTTGGGTGAAGATGGAGCGGTCTTTGCCTGTGAGGATGAGCTTTTGCACCTCGTAGCCAGGAATCTGAGGGACCTGTTACAGAGCGAAATGGCTTTCCCTGGAATAGAGACCTTCAAGCTTGGAGAGTGTTTTTGAAGAGCCGTGAGGTCACAAACATACATTAGCACATTTAGTATTTTCTCCTACACGTATACTAACATTTCACTGAACAAAAAGCTTCTGGTGTATAATTTAAACACAATGTTGGCCATTACTTTCCCTGTTTTATTCTGCCAACGACAGTAGATTCAAACAAAGCCAAAGCAAGACTGATTGTTGATAGCGGACAACAATCAATTATGAATTCATATTTTTGAATTAGTTGATCAGATTGATAAAAATGGTCACATACAGATAAAAATAATGATAAGTGTGTGACACAATCAGTCAAAAGTCGCAGCACTGTACTGGAACGCCATTCAGCCAATCAATAAAATATAATAAGTAGCTAAATTAAGAATATTAAACCATAACGCTGAACATTGTGAATACTAGATTCCATATATCTTATGATTGGTTAGATATAGTAATTATTTATACATCATGTTGACTCTATTCAATGTTTATGCATGTTCTTGGTTGGTTGCACAGACTGAGGAAGAATATCTTGAAATGATGGAAAGCGATGAGGTCAAAGAAATGAAGAAATACACGAGGAGCCACAGAGAATCTCTGGAGATTGATTTGCGGAACACTATGAAGGATATCACACAGAGCCGTAACGTAAGATTACAGATTGTTTTTACATTTATTCATTGGTTTTAAAGGAATAAATGGTAAATAATAATTGCTAAGTTCAAACACCTCTCCTTTTTTTGGAAAACAGGTTCATAAACAAAAACAAGTGGTTTCAGAGGAGTTCACTTCAAGCACAAAAACAAAGATTTGAGGAAAATTCATCAATATGCTGTTGCAAGGTGGAAAACAGAGGAAAAGTTTGGTACAATCAGTGTCATCACAGGCCCTTTTGCTCAACAAGCCATGAGCTTATGGTGTAAAATACTTGAATCCACTTCTGCTCTTTCAAAATGTATTCATACTCTTGTAAACATTTATTAGGAAATATTTCTTAGTGTCTGCTAAAGTTTCTTAATGAAAAACTCCAATTAGCTGAAGAGATTTGCTCAGAGTGGCTTCATCGGGTGGTGTAGATTTACTGGTAACTGACAATGTTACATACAGCAAATCCACATTATCCAACAAGCAATGACATTCTCTCTGCCATTCCTCCTCAGCTTTGTGCTCCTTGCCTGTGAACGCCGTTTAAAGTGGGTATGTTAAATGTGATGATAAAAAGAGGCATGTCATACTGAATTGGGGGAAATTAAATACAATTGTGTATATTGTAAATGTATTGTAAAGTTGTAGTATATCAAGGACCGAATCAGACAAATCAAGATTCGATCGAAGCATGGTTGAAACATGAGGAGCCGAATTCCACAAGACAACAGCAGGAAGACATAAATCAGACCCTAGCTCCAGCCCGTCTGAATACAGCCTGCAACAGGACAAAGAATCCGTCTGAAAAGACCTGAGAATCATCTTAAAATACTTCCATTCTCATGGTTAATGAAACTAATCATTTCTATGCATAACTGCATATTATGTATGTGACCCACAAATTTGAATATCCTTGTTTTAATCATTGTGTTTGTTGTGCTTTTAATTAGTATTTACTAGCTTAAGCCTTAAGGGTTAATGTCATGTTTAGTATGTATGAGCGTGATAATTCCAGCTTGGAATATTTCTTTTTGATTGATTTCCTGTCAAATGCATCATATTCTGGTTATAGAAATCACATTCAAAGGATACTTTGCAAGAGAATGTAAAATTTGGGCAATGTGACTGAACATGACATGTGATTTATTTATTGGGGGAAGAAACAAAGCGGCACCCAGAGGCCAGGATAGGATCTAATTGGTCAAGACAACCATTGGGAGGGTCCCTAAAAGCCGAGGTTAAATCCCCAGGACACACTTCTCCCCACCTTCTTGAATCCGCTCTTGAATTCTTCACGTCTCTTGAATCCTTTCTTGGATCTCTCTCTCTCTCCGGAAAGATGAACTCTCTGGAAAAATGAACTCTCTCTTCAGCCATGTGCTCTGCAACCGCAAGCAGCTTGCGACCATGATGAGAAGAAAACCACCTAGTCTCTTTACATCCTTTTATTCTTTTACTTTAGTTTATTTTCTTTCCGTTGAGTTCGTGTGCTAGGTTGCTTTTGCCAAGGACAACTAGCCCAAGGGCTCTGCAAGGCCAGCCAAGAACCAACGCCCACTTCAACGACTCCTGAACTCTAAGCCAATCAGCGACTCGGAGAAACCCTTTCCCGCAAAGACAGACAAAAGGGAATCCTTAAACACAAAGCTGCAAGTACAAACTCCAGATTCTTGCTGAGCTGGTGTCAATTTTATATAGATTTTAGCCTCATTGAAAAGTCAATGCGAGTGTAAATAAGTGATTGATGGTTGTTCAGGTGTATGCAATTGCACATATTGCTGTAAACGTGGGATATCAAATTCTCATTCTCTTAATCTAATCCTTTCCTCACTTTCTCTCTTTCTGCAACGCGTGAATGTGTGAATGCTTGTTTAGATTAGTTTACATGTCTTAGAGTTATATAAATAAAGTCTTGTTTATATTGAAAAGAGAAATATCTTGTGTTTTGTGCTCATAAGTTAATGCCTTAATCTGTCGATTTTGTTACTGTGCTATTTAATAGTGTTTTCACTATATTTTGGGATTTTAATATCCAGTGCAGAGTTTGTTATACGGCTTGTTCAGTGAATCGCCGTGAAACAGTGAGTCTGTTCAAATTCCCTATAAAATCATTAATGATTCCCTTTGAGCTAAATTGACCTGTTTCCCTTATAACAATATATATATTATATGTTATCATTACAAAGTGTTTAACATTTTTTAATGTGATTTCCACAGCTTTGAGGTGGTCTCATTAAGCAACAGTGCATTACCAAAGGCAAACTGAATTTACCTGTCATAAAACAATCCCTAGACATGTAGCACATAATGTTAATGTAATGTATATTTTTTTTATTGACAAACTGATCCAGTCACTATAACGATAAACAGTGTTATTTCAGAATGATTAAGAAAGAGAGTCAGGAGAAAAGGAAGGATAGGTCAGTGGATCAGTTCATTGGAATTTAAAATAAGACCAAGATTTATGTATTTTATAAATTACATCAAAAACTAAAAGATGTTATATTCATCTTGGACATTTTAGGACACCTCAGTGGTATGCATGTGCCATAATCAGATTGAGATTCATCACAGTTATCTCATATTATCTCAAGTGCAATGAAAGTGCCATCTGTATTTTTAAAGACCACGTTAATGCAGCTACATAAAAAGAAAAAACAAGAAATACTGTTCTTGTCCTTGCAAAGAATTGCCAGTCAAAAGTTCAACACTGTTGAGCTGCTGTGGATTCTGTATATTTGTAAGTTTGATAAATGAATGTTTCAACAAATGGTTTGTGTAGATCACAGTGCCTTCCTCTGTATTTTCCTTTCTACGGTATATATCTACAAGTACATTAATGTAGTTAAACTGTATGCAGATCTCTTTTTTAACCCACCACCTGGAATGAAGAGATGTTATTTGATGTTACCCTCAAAATGTAATTTGGTTTTGCTGTAATAAACTTAAACTGTGCCCAGTTTAAACATGATGTAGTTTACATTCATTGTAAAACATAGACTTGCATGCAGTGGACAAGGCTAAATCCCGGATGGCATTGCTTCCGAGTAACTTGCACATAGCTCGCCTCGCTTGCCCTTCCCAACATGACCTGTGGAGCACAAACGCAGTCATAAGCAGCACTGGTATATTTGGAGCAATAGCCAACACAACATATATTGGCCAAATTATCAATTTTTCATTTAAGCCTAAAATATTGTAATATTAAGTAAAGATCATATTCCATGAAGATTTTTTGTAAATTAATATATCAAAACGTAATTATTGTTTTAGATTGTTTTTGCAACCTCAGATTCCAGATTTCAAATAGTTGTATTTCAGATAATATTGTTTTCTAACGCTAACAAACCAGGGTCCAGGATCACATACACCGCTGGTTGTGAATTAAGACCCACAGATCAACATGCTACTTTCTTCCCAAGTCGATAGGAAAGTAAATGAATCGAAATGTGGATGATATTATTAACCGTGATAATAACCGTGATAATAACCGTGATTCTGTAGAAAGACCGCGAAACTGATATATGAAGACGCGCCGCTGACGTCACGCGTGATGTATTTCCGCTAGTGAATGTAGTTGGTGTTTTTGTGAAGCTCAGCTCGTTCCCGCTTCGTTGGACTCGTGATTCGGTGGAGATGTAGGTGTCTGTGAGCTGATGTTTGTTCCTCACCGTCGGTGTGATCGGTGTGCAGCGGAGTCAGTATCTGATCGGAGTCGCTCTCAGTCATACTTACCTGGCAGGGGTGCCTCCATGATCAGGAAGGTGGATCGCCTTAAGCGAGGATTAGTCATTGCACTCCGGCTTCTCTGACCTTAATGAATTCTCCACATGTGAGAATCTCAACTGCAGAATTTATGATAGTGGGGACTGCGTTCGCGCTCTCCCCGAATAATCTGGTGAATAGCAGAATCATAACAACATGGACGTAATATTTCTTGTGGAATGAACATGTGTATGTCATCTGTAAAATTGTACATTTCATTTAATGAAGTGACACATCCTAGTGTTAAATTCACTGGTAGGGATGTCTTAAGGCAAAGAAAGTGTGTTGTTGGCATAATTATTTTAAACTAAAGCTATAAAATAGACTAATAGTATATTTTCATATGTACTTCTCAGCAATGGGCTTCATGTATAAATATACTTAAAATGACTATTAAGTATACTTGACTCATTCTTATAAAAAGTCTAAATGTATTTGAGCTTGTGCTCCTAGAGTCCGTGTTTTCATTGTTTTGTCCACTTTAATAGGCCTGTGCTGCTCGAGGGGACTCCTCGCTGCTGACTGTAGCGCGGTGACGTCACGTATGTGTTTACTGCAACACGCATGCGCAACTTAACAGAATACACTAATAAAATGTAAGAGTAATGAATGTTAGGGCGAAAAAATCTGTGAAATGTAACAGAGCACATATCCATGATTTTAACCATGTTTCATTTGAGGTCAAATTAAACGGAATTACTGAGTTAATTCAGCAATATCTGTTTAGTATTTTATTTACAAGTTATTACCATTCTGTTGCACTGTACTTCACTGTGTATATTGTAATATCGCACTTTATATATTTCTTATTCGGATAGTCAATATTACAAAAGACAAGCGATGTGAGTCAGTACTAGTGGTGTAGATGGTAAAATATGAGTTGTATTCACTTTTACATACAGAGCGAATCCGCGTTTTGGCAAAGGTTTTTTCCTCGCTTTTCAAATTTTTAATCTGTCGTGGTTCTTGTTTATTTATTTAGTATACTTTTGCTTTGGCAATTCTGCATGTGAAATATTTAAGCCAATAAAAGTAGTTTTAAGTTCATTTTCAGTGTCTGCATAACATAACACATGCTATGGTTAACTCACTGCTGCTCGCTGTCCTTGCTTAAAAAAATGCATTTAACGAACAAAAAAATGCTCCAATCGTTTTTCTAAATTAACTTTATGAAAATAACGAAACAATCAGTTTTCCATTACACACAGAACTGAACTGTTTTCATAACTAGTAGATGTAAAGTTCACTTAAAGGACACTTACGAGTACACTTGCAGTATAAGACTACTAAACGCGTAGTTTACTGAGATATACTTCAAAAAATGCTACTACAAGTATTTAATTAGTAAACTATACGTTCACTTTTAGTATAGTTGCAGTACATTGATGCAGACTAGTTGTGTACTCAACGTTTACTACTGTTATACTTCAAGTGTGCTTCTATAAACTAGAAAGTGGACCAATTTAGTCCCAAGGAGTCTTGAAATAGTACACTTACAAGTACACTGATATTTGTATACTTACTACATGAAGCATACTTGAACTTTGCTGGAATAAAAACTTGAAGTGTACTATTTCTTGGTAAGGAGAGGACAATTAATATTTTTAGGGATAATGTCATTACGCATACCGTTTTATCGGTAAAGGGCCAGTTAGATGGAAACAGGCTGTAGACAGCACATTTTTTTATGCATATTTTCTTTGTGGATAATAGAACAGTGCAAAAACTAGACGGAAAGCTGGCAAGTGACAGCAGCGCGCCTGCAATGTAATGACTCGGACCAATAGGGGGCCCTCTAGAGCCGACGGGGCCCTAAGCAGTCGCTTAGATCACTTATTCTGAGGGCCAGCTCCGTGTAAAGCATCCACGCATACCCTAATACTGCGTTTTGGAAATTGATTCGACCAGGACTACAAACATGAATAAAAAAACGTTAAAAACTACAAAAATGGTGGATATCTGAGAACAACGGCTCAGTGGAAAGGTTCAAATAAAAAGTTTTGCGTGGCTTTAAATCAATCTAACCTGCTGTAATATATTAATTTAATGTTATCCGCATTATATTTCATGTGCAATAACATGTGACCCTGGAGCACAAAGTCTGTGGTCAAAACTATCTATTTTTCTTTTAAGCCAAAATCTAAATATTAAGTTAGGATCGTGTTCTATGAAGATATTTTGTAATTTTCCTACCGTAAATATACAAAACCTAAATTTTCTGTTTAGTAATTTGCATTGCGAAGAACTTCATTTGGACAACTTTAAAGGTGATGTTCTCAATATTTAGATTTTTTTTTGCACCCTCAGATTGCAGATTTTAAAATAGTTGTATTTTAGATAAATATTGTTCTAGGTTCAAGGTTTCTTTATTTGTCACATAATAAATTATACAGGGTATAATCAGAGGTGAAATGCAAGTGAAATCAGGTCCGCTCAGTGGACAGTGCAAAAAATAAAAATAATTATAAAAAGTAACAACACAAGAGCATATATATGGTAAAGATAAATAAGAGTAAAATGTGCAATGGGAATAAAAAGTGCAAACAATAAGAAGTGCAAAAAACTGTTGTACTGGGACTTAATACATAGTAATATGAATAAGAGGGATGTGCAACGGGTTGTTCAGGGTATGTACACAAAGCAGTAATACGGGTGATGAGAGTATGGATGTGTTTCAGTAACAATCTTGTAAATGTTATGAGACTGGGTGTTGTGTGTTAGGAGCCTGATGGCCTGAGGGAAGAAGCTCCTCCTCAGTCTCCCAGTTTTTGCCAAAATTTGCTAAAATGTAACGGATTACGTTACTGTCTACAATATCTGTCATGTAATCTGGAATCAGTAACATATATACAATCTGTAAGTGTCTCTACAGTATGTTTCTGCGCCTGTAATTATTTTTAAATGTATATTAATTTGACCCTGTGCTTTATATCTTCGTTAGTTTCACCTAACATCTCTTAAAATCCACAGAAGCGAAATGTTGCTGTCACACGTTTCCATGTTTATATTTCCTTCAACTATTGTCGAGTTTATTAATATAATTCTTAATAACCAGAGGTAGTTGTGTGTTCGAGAATGTTTAATGAGTTATTTTCATACAAACTCCAGTTTTGGTCTATTTGATGTTTTCTCATGAGCCGTTTTTACTGATGTCAATGTCCACATTTAAGTTATAATGACACGACAGAAACTGGAGGAAAAAAATAATAACAAAAGACTCATTATGATACTGTATGTGTGGCGATATCGTTTCTGGGTTATTTGTTATGTATCATCTCAAAAACACCGTTTAGGAACACAACTTTATACTGATTGATTTCACGTGTGTACTGATTGCAGCAGTAAACGTGTATTTTACAAGTGACGCAGGTCTTTCATATGTGTTTAATATTTAATATTGATTTTTTAGATAATAATCAGTTCCGCCTTTAACCACACGAGGCGCTTCAAGCTTAATTTTTTTCATTGTTTATTTTCTCTGTCTGGTGTAGAAAGACTAGAAGTGTTAAATAAAGTTATTTTCTGATAAAAAGAGACTATGAAGAGTCTTAAAGCGCTAGCTCTGTTCTCGTGTTGATTGGACGATGGGAAACGCAGGCAGCGCACCGGAAATGGAAGAATCCGCGTGTCTTGAGGAGGTGTTCTGTCTCTTCTGAGTGAGATCGTGTTCGTCTTCTCAGAGTTTCGTGTTGTGGTGTGTGTGTGTGTGTGTGTTGTGTGCGCGTGCGTGCGTGCGTGCGTGCGTGCGTGCGTGCGTGCGTGCGTGCGTGGTGCGCTGCGTGTGTGTGTGGTGTGTGTGTGTGTGTGTTGTGTGTGTGACCGTCACTGAGATGTGTATCGCTCTGAATCACTCGGTCAGCGCTGAGAGTATTCAGGTTATCGCTTCTTCGGCCTTTTGGCTAAGATCAAGTGTAGTATCTGTTCTTATCAGTTTAATATCTGATACGTCTTCTATTCGGGGACCATATATTAAATTGATTTTTGGAGCAGGGAGATGGAATAGAGGCTTGCTTCGTCCACTCCACGCATCGACCTGGTATTGCAGTATCTCCAGGAACGGTGCACCCCCTTCGGGGAATTATTGATGGTGAAAAAAAGGTGGCTTTTACAGGTGTTATTCGTGTTATTTAATATAATAATACCGTGTATGGTATGTAGATATTGCGATTATTAATAGCGAACATTCCACCACGTGCTGTAGTCCTCACACAATTTACAGATTGTATTTATTAAAAAGTGCTCATTACTTGAATATTGATAGAGCAGTACATCTATAATGGAGGAGTTTTGTCCACTTTAACAGATCATCTGTGCCGCTCGAGGGTACTGTAGCGCGGTGACGTCACGTATGTGTTTACAACGCATGCGCAACTTAACAGAATACTCGAATAAAATGTAAGAGAAATGAATGTTAAGGCGAAAAAAATCAGTGAAATGTAACAGAGCACACATCCATGATTTTAACTGTTTCATTTGAGGTCAAATTAAACGGAATTACTGAGTTTATTCAGCAATATCTGTTTAGTGTTTTATTTACAAGTTATTACAATTCTGTTGCCCCGCACTTCACTGTGTATATTGTAATATCGCACTTTATATATTTCTTATTCGGATAGTCAATATTATGAAAGACAAGCGATGTAAGTCAGTACAGATGGAAATGCGTGAGTTGCGTTCACTTTTACATACAGAGCGATCTGGGTTCGATTCCGCCTTTTGGCAAAAAAAATGCCAATTTGGCATCAGAAAAGCATTTATTTTCAATAAAAATCGAGGAAATAATCAAACAGTTGTGAGGGAGGGCTTTATTGTGCCAATAAGTTGGCATCCATTTAATAATTTGAATTAAAATGATAATTTACACTCAATATATATATATATTATTTGAATCTTTCCTCTGTCGTGGTTTTGTTTATTTATTTAGTATACTTTTAGACCTTTTGCTTTGGCATGTGAAATATTTAAGCCAATAAAGTAGTTCATTTTCAGTGTCTGCATAACATTTTATGCATGGTGCCGCCAAAAAAACAAACTGATAACCGTGATCTTATTTTTATTTCAAATAAAACAACAGAAACAATTAATTGTATATACAAATATAGATAGACTATAAACATATATTTCATCATTTGGGACAGTTTCGAACACCCCTTAAAATGGCTGTCCCCTCAACTAGTGCACTACAATTCCTACAGTTCTGTAGAAAGACCGCGAAACTGAAATATGAAGACGCGCCGCTGACGTCACGCGTGATGTATTTCCGCTAGTGCGCAGCGCGAATGTAGTCATATATTATGTTTATGGAACGTAGTTGGTGTTTTTGTCAAGCTCAGCTCGTTCCCGCGCTTCGTTGGACTCGTGATTCGGTGGAGATGTAGGTGTCTGTGAGCTGATGTTTGTTCCTCACCGTCGGTGTGATCGGTGTGCAGCGGAGTCAGTATCTGATCGGAGTCGCTCTCAGTCATACTTACCTGGCAGGGGCGCCTCCATGATCAGGAAGGTGGATCGCCTTAAGCGAGGATTAGTCATTGCACTCCGGCTTCTCTGACCTTAATGAATTCTCCACATGCGAGAATCTCAACTGCACAATTTATGCTAGTGGGGACTGTGTTCGCGCTCTCCCCGAATAAACTGATCAATATTAGAAGACATTATTACAAAAAATATTCTGAACTAGGGTCGACAACATTATATATCTTAAAAAATTGACAAACCATCGTTGATTATTGAAATCCATGAAGTGTTTCAAAACCACATTACAAAGTATTATATGTTAAAGAAATGTTGATTAAAAAAGTAATTGTTAGTGATTCATCTTTGTTTATTTCTGATATGGCTCGTGAAGCGATCTTTGTGTGGGAAAGGCGCTATATGACTAATTATTATTATTAATGTATGAATTTATATTATGTATAAATATAAAATGCTTTTAACAGAGCAAATGGTAGTGGGGACTGCGTTCGCGCTCCCCGAATAAATTGGTCAATAATAGAATTATGCATCATTTACAACAAGATAAATTGTAACAGTTATAAACAAGAACGTTTAATACTGGACAGGTCCTATGAGTTAATTACATCTCACAAGTGTACAAACTGTAATTTAAACTATGTTAGCCTGTTTATTCATTACATAAAATTTAATGTAAATTGTTTGTTAAATTTTTGCGTTTCATGTCTTTCCTTTGTTTGTTTCTGTTCATTAAACCCGACTCATGAAGATATACAATAATTAAAATACAATAATTTTTATTGTATTTATTTAAGGTTCTAGGTTTCTTTATTTGTCACATAATAAATTATACAAGGTATAATCAGAAGTGAAATGTAAAAAAATTAAGTATTTAAATATAATGCCTTTAACAGTGCAAATAATACCTTTCCCAAATAAATAAAAAAGCAGAATTGTAAGCAGTTAGATTTTATTTTAAGATGTCATTGTTACAGTATAATTATACATTTAGATGCAGAGTAATATTAATTACACGTATTTACTATATGGGTTAGGATAAGGGATTGGCTTAGTCGAATGTAATTATGCATAATTCATTGTTATTATAAAAGTACAAGGACACCATAAATAAAGTGTTACCGTAAGCAGAATAAAATATCTGATGCTCAAATCTATAACAATAAACAGAAGTATTTCATGTTGGTTAATGATTATTTACTAAATAAACAAGCCTACTGCGCCACTCTGTTTATTAATAATTCACACAATGACTTGACAGATTATTAAAAGATACTATTTTAATAATTTGGAAATCAAATACAATAAGCATATGATTGCATTCACGTTCCAATCTTTTTTTCTTGGCATAACAAGCTAAATTATTTTGACTTGATATACACAATATGATCTATATGTAATGCTATTTTATTCAAACAACTGATGGTAAATATACTCTTTATCTGGACTGAACAGGATTACACTTTATTAGCCACAAACAGCAATAGAAATATTAACATTAATCATTACAGACACAATAACAATGAGCTTTATCTTCAAAAACGAGTTCACAAATAAAGCTTGGTTAATGATCGAGGTTAAACGTCACAAATACAGACACGGCTGAACTCAGTCAAGGGTTGTGATCTAATACAGTAAGCTGAAGTGACTGATGTTTTCTGCAGCGGTGGTGTTTAGGATGTTCTGATGTTCTTCACAGGTTCTTGAGCGTGTCTTGACCCTCGGGTTTCTCCAGCCACTCAAGCGGCCAGCTGGCTTTAATACTGGGACGGTCCTTTAGCATCTCGTAGTACTCCATTAGTCTGGGACAACGCTCTGGAGGACAGCTGAAACCAGATCAAACATTAAACCAGCCCCATCTCAACCTTCACCTGACGTCAATCATTACCCCTCATAATGCATTCAATATCCGAGACCGTTTTCATGCTCAAACAATCATATTATAAACCACTCATGACCATATATTTAAACTAAAACCATACTGTATCTAATCATCAACGTCTCATTAATGAGTGTGTGTATGTCTGTGTGTCCGTCCACTGCTCCAGGTGTGTGTGTGTGTGTGTGTGTGTGTGAGAGAGAGAGAGAGAGTGTGTGTGTGAGAGTGTGTATGTGTGTGTCCGTCCACTGCTCCAGGTGTGTGTGTGTGAGAGAGAGAGAGAGAGAGAGAGAGAGTGTGTCTGTGTGTGTAGAGAGTGTGTGTGTGTGTGTGTCCGTCCACTGCTCCAGGTGTGTGTGAGAGAGAGAGAGAGTGTGTGTGTGAGTGTGTATGTGTGTGTCCGTCCACTGCTCCAGGTGTGTGTGGTGTAGAGAGAGAGAGAGTGTGTGTGTCTGTGTGTGTGTGTGTGTGTGTGTGTGTGTGTGTGTGTGTGTTCGTCCACTGCTCCAGGTGTGTGTGAGAGAGAGAGAGAGAGTGTGTGTCTGTGTGTGTGAGTGTGTGTGTTCGTCCACTGCTCCAGGTGTGTGTGTGTGAGAGAGAGAGAGAGAGTGTGTGTGTCTGTGTGTGTGTGTGTGTGTGTTCGTCCACTGCTCCAGGTGTGTGTGAGAGAGAGAGAGTGTGTGTGTCTGTGTGTGTGAGTGTGTGTGTGTGTGTGTGTGTGGTCCTTCTGTTTTATTAATTTTGCCCTGTGTAAGTGAACACGGTGGGAAGATTAAAACATTATCTTTGAAAGCTTTTCTGTTGTCTTATATTCTTTCTCAATAAAGACATGTTTAATATCAGTATTAATCCCAATGGAACGAATAGATTTAATTAAATTAATAATTTAGGATTGCTCAAAAACAGTCCAAGTCGAAACCTACATATTTATTAATAACAAAGCAACAGAATTATAACTGAATTTTTAAATCAAAATACATATATTAACTATTTATTTTTTAGTGCTGCAATGGTTTCTCATTAAACATACATATTCATATTTATCAGCAAAATTCAGTCCCAAAAGTGTGTGAGATACGGGAAACAATATAATTATATAAATAAAAATAAATAATGTTTATTTTGAAGGTCTTAATGCATTCGCAAAGTTTTGTTTTGTTACTAAAAACTATGCTTTTTAAAGAATTGTATGCATTTCTTCTGCGTAAAAACTGACCTGAATGCATTATGAGAATAAAAACACGCAGTCATTGAATAACGCTTAATATCCCGAGCGGTTGACTCACTGAAGTCGTGGGAAATACGCGATGACGGGGAAACAAACCACATCGGCCATGGTGAAGTTCTTCCCAGCGAGGTACGAGCCTTTCCCCATCTGATGAACAAATCACTCATCATTAGAGAAGTTCATTATTACCTCTACAAATACAGTAACAGCATCTCCTCCACTAATAAAGACCAGAATTGGATCATTACAATCAACATTCATAATCCATTCCACTGTTGTAATGCCATTCATTTCAGAGAGAAATACAAATAAGACGGAGCCAAAAGGTCAAGTTCATCATCCATAACTATAACAATTTACTAATAAGACATTAGTTTGCAATTAATTACAACAGCTGCCTAAAACAATGACGATCTGATGATTGGTGGAGTGACTCATTACATTTAGACGAAGAGAATAACTGATGAATCGTTCACAATGAGTTACGCAATCTGACGTAATAAATGCATGATTTATATTAGCTATTAATATCAATAATATCTGACCTTCTCCAAGTATCCGTCCCACAGTTTGAGCTCGGCGATTAAATCTCTTTATTCCTCTTCAGAGTCGAATCATGTCTCTCTCCTTCAGGAACATACCACTCGTAGAAAGCCACGTCATCTGAGCAAAAACAGTGCATATGTGTTTATCATATTTGATCTATCAGGCTTTT